>CAUYLG010038438.1:0-29984 GCA_963573385.1 Cacajao melanocephalus
GTTGAGCAGTGGTTTGTAGTTCTCCTTGAAGAGGTCCTTTATATCCTTTGTTAGTTGTATTCCTAGGTATTTTATTCTCTTTGTAGCAATTGTGAATGGCAGTTCATTCTTCATGTGGCTCTCTTGAAGTCTGTTATTGGTGTATAGGAATGCTTGTGATTTTTGCACATTGATTTTGTATCCTGAGACTTTGCTGAAGTTGCTTATCAGCTTCAGGAGATTTTGGGCTGAGACAATGGGGTCTTCTAGATATACAATCACGTCATCTGCAAATAGAGACAGTTTGACTTCTTCCTTTCCTATTTGAATCCCCTTTATTTCTTTTTCTTGCCTGATTGCTCTGGCTAGAACTTCCAATACTATATTGATTAGGAGTAGTGAGAGAGGGCATCCTTGTCTAGTGCCAATTTTTTTAATTAATGTAAAGACAGGGTCTCACTATGTTGCTTAGGCTGGTCTTCAACTTGTGGGCTCAAGCAATCCTCCTGCCTCGGCCTCGCAGAGTGCTGGGATTACAGGCATGAGCCACCATGCCTGATCCTTTTCTGTCTTTCCTGACAATTACATCTGTAATTAGAAAATAAATTTTGATAATCTCAGCATTTTAGGAGGCCAAGGCGAGTGAATCACCTGAGGTCAGGAGTTGAAGACCAGAATGTTCAACATGGTGAAACCCCATCTCTACTAAATATACAAAAATTAGCCAGGCATGGTGGCAGACACCTGTAATCTCAGCTACTTGGAAGGCTGAGGCAGGAGAATCGCTTGAACCCAGAAGGCGGAGGTTGCAGTGAGCCAAGATCGTGCCATTGTGCTCCAGCCTGGACAACCAGAGCAAAACTCCTCTAAAAAAAAAAAAAAAAGAAGAAGAAGAAGAAATTTTGAGTTCATTTTAGCTGAAATGACAACTCTGTTTTGTGAACAGGAGAGAAAAAAACACTTATGATAGCATGAGTGAAAGAATATGTAAGATTCTCATAAAAAAAGTGAGACTATGTTATGAAAGAATATGTGTGAGTATATCATTTTATTCATTCAAAACTTTCCCTCATAAAAAGAACTGGCCAAGGAGTGAGTCTACAGTAAAATTTTAGGATAGATAGAAGGGTCTCTACATCACTCACATACTTGGCTTCAATAGGATGCATTATGTATAATGTATTAGCTGATAATATGTGTTGCAGGAGTCAACAAAGCAGTTAGATTTGTGGAAGCATAATTAGCTTCACAAGCAAAACAAATCAGAGGTATTCTTGATCTTTAGCACAAATGTGGATGTGCTATTGTATTCCCTGGAAGATCTGTTGAAAGGCTGTTTTATCTGCAAGGCTACTGTGTCTCAACTCACTTGGGTGCAACTGGGCCGACAATGAGATGCAGGATGTCCTTCCAGGTAGCCAGCTAATTTCTCTGCAGAAATACCCATGAGCTGCCAGGCAGGGACTGTGCTGGTGCCAGCAATCTGGCAATTGAAAGCCAAATCTATTATGACCTAAGGTAGGCAATGGTTAAGCAGTGACAACAGGAATTTCTCCAAATTCTGAGTTTTCTGCACCCTCCAGCTGATCACTACTAGAGGAAAACTATGAACAGAAATAGCATTGGAGGGGGAAACAAAAGCCAGCATGGGGGACTGAATTGTGTCTCTCCAAAATTCATCTGTTGAAGTCCAAATCCTTAGTACCTCAAAATGTAACTGTATTTGAAGACAAAGAAGTGATTAAGATAAAATGAGGTCAGATGGGTGGACCCAAATCCAGTTTGACTGGTGTCCATATAAGAGAAGGTTAAGTTACAGACAACACACGGACCAAGGGGTGACCCTGTGAGAACACAATAAGAAGATGGCCAGCTCCTAGCCAAGGAAAGAGGCCTCAGAACAAACCACAGCTATGGATACCTTGATTTTTGATGTTTAGACTCCAGACTGGTGAGAAATAAATTTCTGTTCTCTAAGCCACCCAGCCTGTAGTATTTTGTTATGGCAGCACTAGTATACTAATACACCTAGGAACACTCAAATTTCAAAAAGCTCCTGTAATACTTCTCTCAAAAGAAAATTATATTTTAAAAATACATATCAAAGAAGAAAACAATCTTACTATATCAACTCTAATTGTTTTTGGAAGCTATCTTGGATTCTTGAAAATAAAAGAGCAAAAAATAAATTGTACACACAGATGTATATATCTGGTGATGTGTTTTATACTTATTAGAAAGAGACTTACCCTCCCTTTCTCATAAAACATGGTATGCTGTGATCCTTGTCCCTAAAGTCATCTATGGGACCCTGTCATGCAATGGTCTCTGAAGCTTTTGTTTGCAAGGAAATGAGGTTACATCATCCATCATCCCACCAGTGAGGAAATTTTTCTACAGTGTCCTTGACAATGTGGATGATCTCTGAGAGTGTACAGGTGCCCAAACACAGGGGACAGCTTCATGCACTGACAGAATTCCAGTTTCCAAAAAGTTCATCCTAATATTCAGCTTAAACCCACACCCATTATTCCAAGTTCCACCTTCATATTTGCACTGAAAATGTTTACCCCTCCTTTATGTCCAGAGTCCTGGCTCTTCATATCTACTGCCTACCTTCCTTCAAGTACACTCTTTTTTGACTCTATCCTACCTCTGGTAGTATCCACAAAGTCAACACCCTATCACCCCTGAAGTCCTCTAATAAAAAGGAAGCATGAGATCGGCTTCTGGCAGGACCACAGGAGGAGCTCACCTGACCTGTTCCTCAGTGAAATTGTTGAAATTTTATACACACACAGAATTTGAAGCCTCTGGAAATGGGCCTGATAGCAAGCAGCAAATGAAAAAACATCTATTCAAGAAAATCTGTGAAAATTCTGTAACAAAGGCAAGTCTGTGCCTATATTAAGAAAAAAAAAAAAAAAAGGAAGAGCCCAAATCAATAACTTAACTTTCCAATGTAAGATAATGAAAAAGAAGAGCAAAGTAAACCTTAAGCAGGCAGATTGAAGGAAATAAAGATTAGAGCAGAAGTTAATGAAACAGAGAATTGGAAAACAACAGAGAAAAATCAATGAAACCAAAAGAACAAAAGCCGATTCTTTGAAAAAAAAAATCAACAAAAATGGCAAACTTACGCTAGATTGGCCAAGGGAAAAAGAAAAGACTCAAGAACAAAAACAAAAGACAGACATTACTAATAACCTTACAGAAATAAAAAAGACTATAAAGGAGTACTATGAACAATGTGCACCAACAAATCAGATAAACTAGATGAAATTGATACTTTAAAAGATACGACCTACTGAAACTGACTCAAGTAGAAATAGATGATATAAATAGACTTGTAATAAGTAAAGAGATTGAATCAGTAATCAAAAAACCACAAAGAAGCACCTTCTGTTCTTCTAAGCCCTGGGCCAGATCTACACTGATGAAGAATTTGATGAATTATGTTTTCAATTTGGTCTGGAAGTTGATGACATTACTACTGAGAAGGAAATAAGTAACAAAAAAGATAATGTAAAGGCAGAAGGGGCCTCTAATGGTCTTTACAAATTTAACATCTCTGTCAATAGATATTGTCTCATGTGTCTGGAAGAATTGGTTTGAGGACTTCAGGTCTTCAAAGAAAGGATAAAGGATCTGGCATATAAATAGGTAATGTCTAATGGAAAAATCCAGAAATTGATTATCACAGAAAAGATAGCTAAGGTATGCCCTTTTACAGTTGCAGCAGTTTCCAAAATCTAAAGCTTACTAAAGATCAATATGACAGCTTCATTGAACATCAGGAGAAATTACATCAGGATATTTGCAGGAAGAGAGCATTGGTTGCTACTGGACACTTTGATACCCATTTACTTTTACTGTGCAAAGTGTCCTTTAGATATCAGGTTCAAGCCCTAAATAAGGCTAAGGAGTATATAGTCTATGAGCCAATGAACATGTTACAAGACTGACAACCACCTTCAACACTATTAACATGTCACTGAAAATAAACCCCTGTACCTAGTTATCTATGATAGCAAGAGTGTCATCCTTTCAATGCCTTCCATAACTAATGAGGATCACTCCAAAATAACACTAAATACTAGAAAGTTATTTATTGAATGCACAGGAACTGACTTTACCAAGGCATAATTCTTGATATTATCTTGACACCAATTTCCATGAATATATTGAGAACCAACTTATGATTGAAGCAACTGAGGTACTTTTCCTAATGAAAAATTATATACTTTTCCAGAACTAGCTTACCAAAAGGAGACAGTGAGGCTAGATGTGGTAGCTCATACCTGTAATCCCAGTACTTTGGGAAGCTGTGGTGGGAGGATTGCTTGAGCCCAGGGGTTCTAGACCAGCCTTGGCAACATAGTGAGATTCCCATCTCTATAAAAATATTTTTAATTAAAAAAATTTTTAAAAGATATAGTGAAAGCTGATCTCATCACCAAAAAAAAGAAATCAAAGAAACTCCAGAAAATCTTGCCTAGCTTCTTACCAGGATGTATTTGAAGTCCAAAGTCATAGGCAATGGGAATCATACTGAGAATAAAACCCTCCTGACCACAGCTGACATTATTCATGCATGTGATATTGTAGAAGATGCAGCAGTTGCTTATGAATATAACAATATTCATATGACTCTCCCATAAACACCACAGTTAATCAATTTCCTCTTTTAATAAGCTTAAAAAACTTCTCAGACATAACATGGTAGCTGAATCCACTTCACTAAAGCACTCACCTTTGCTCTCTGCTCCAAGAGGATATTTCTGATAAACTTGGTTTGGATATCTCTGCAACAAAAGCAGTCCACATATGTAAAACTAAAACAGCTCAATTACAGGTGGCATGCATTATCCTTCTTGGTGCTCTGAAGACCACAGAAACAAATCAGAAGATGCTCCTTCCTCTGAAACTATTTGAAATCTATAACACTGTAATAAAAGATTCTAACAGAGATGTAGGCACAAAAAACTACAGGCATATTCTTTGCTGTTTATTACAACAAGAATCCTGGGTTTAAGGTCATCCATATGCAGCTGGACAGAATTACACAGCTGCTCAATGGACCTCCTGTTGAAGATTTGAAGATAAAGGGGGATATGTGATCAAATTATGAAAAGGGACTGCTTTCTTTCCTGGGTGATGTGCAGAGATCTTTGCCAGGAGTCAAAGTATCAGGTAGCTTTGGGTCTTTCATCCTGATGTTATCACCAAATTTGAGCTGACCATGCCCTGTTCCTCCCTGGAAATCAATATTGAGCCCTTTTTGTGAAGATGGGTCTTGTTGTGTGATTCTCTTCCCGAGTATCCCTTTCTCCTCCCCTGATGTCCTTTAGTCCTCCTCCACAGGAAACATTCATTTGTGCTTTAATGTTTAGTAAAGTAGAAAGCACTGTCAAAAACAAAACAACAACCAAAAATCCTACCCACAAAGAAAAGCCAAAACCCATATGGCTTCACTAGGAAATTCTGCCAAACATTTAAAGAAGAATAAATACTAATTTTTCACAAACTCTTCCAAAAGGTAGGAGAGAGTACTTCTCAAATTACTTTATGAGGCCAGTATTAACCTGATACCAAAACCAGGTGGGAAAAATTACAAGAAAACTATAGACTAATATCTCTGACGAATATACATGTAAAATATCCCAACAAAATACTAATAAATCAGATCCAGCAGCATATCAAAAGGATTATATTCCATTACCATGTAGAATTTATCCCAGGAATGCAAGGTTGGTTTAACATCTGAAAATTAACAATATATTATATCAATATAATAAAAATCAAAATTACTTATTTCAATAAATGAAAGAAAGATTTGACAATATCTGATGCTCATTCATAATAAAAAGTGATGAACTAGGAATAGAAGGAAATTTTCTCAACATAATGAAGGGCTTCTGAAAAACCAATAGTTAACATCATACTTACTGGTGAAAAACTGGATGTTTTCCCTGCTAAGAGCAGGAACAAGACAAGGATGTCTGCTCTTACTACTTCTGTTCAAGATTATACTAGTGGTTCTACTTAGGCCAGTTAGGCAAGAAAAGGAAAAGGCACCCAGATAGGAAAGAAAGAAGTAAAACAACCTCTATTCACAGATGACATTATCTGATGTAATATATAGAAATTTTTAAGAAATCCACTAAAAAAATTACTATAACTAAAAAACAAGTTTAGCAAGATTACAAGATAAAAGATCAATACACAAAAATTAATTGTACAATTGTATTTTGTACATTTGCAAATGAGCAATCTAAAAATTAAGAAAACAATTCCATTCAAAATAATACCAAAAAGAATAAAATACTTAGAAACAAATTTAACAAAAGAAGTTCCAAACTTTGAAGACTACAAAACATTACTGACATTAAATAAGTGGAAAAATATCACATGTTCATGCATCAGAAGACAACACGATGGTAGTACTCCCTAAACTGATTCAGAGATTCAGTGTAATCCCTACCAGAATCCCAATGGACTTCTTTGTGGAAATTGATTAGCTGATATCAAATTCATATATAGTTTAAGGAACCAAGAATAGCTAAATAATCCTGAAAATAAAAAAAGGACTCATACTTTCTGATTTCAAACTTTCTACAAAAGAATGATAATCAAGATATTATGGTACTGGCATAAAGATAGACATATAAATGAAAGAAATAGAATTGAGAGTCCAGAAATAAAACCATACATCTGTACTCAACTGATTTCAACAAGAGTGCCAAGACCATTCAATGGGGAAAGAATATACTTTTCTACACATAGTGCTGGCACAAATGGATATTCACATACACAAAAATGAACTTGAGTTCTTCCTTTATACCGTATACAACATTAACTCCAAATGGATTAAACACTTAAATGTAAGAGCTAAAACTGTAAAACTCTTAGGAGAAAACACAGGAGTAAATTGCGCATCCTCATGACCTTGGGTTTGGCAATGGATTTTTACATACGGCATCCAAACCATGAGCAACAAAAGGAAGTCACTTTCCATAAAATTTTAAACCATATGCTTCAAAGGACACCACACAAAACCCCACAGAATGGGAGAAAATATTTGAAAATCATATGTCTGAGAGGCATATCTATAATACTTTTTTTGAACTCTTACACCTCAAAAGCAAACAATCCAGCTAAATAATGGGCAAAGGGTCAATTAGACATTTTTTCAGAAGATATACTCAAACAGCCAATCAGTACGTGAAAACATGCTCACATTAGTCCTCAAGGAAATAAACATCAAAACCACCATGAGATACCACTTCATGTCTACTAGGACGGCTCAATCAAAATGTCATATGATAACAAGTCCTTGCAAGGATGTTGAGAAATGGGATCCCGTATACACTACTAGGGGGGATGTAAGATGGTGAAGACACTTTGGAAAACAATCTAGCAGCTCCTCAAACATAAGGTTCTTATGTGACCCAGTCATTTCACTCTGAAGTATTTGGCCAAGAGAAATGAAAGCATATGTGCACATAAAAGTGTGTACAAAAATATGAAGAGCAGTATTATTCACAAAAGCCAAAAGTTAGAACCAACCCAAATCTCCACCAACTGATAAAGATATACCATACAATAGAATATTACTCAGCCAGAAAAAGAGAGGAAACATTTATACATCTAACATCTTAGATGAACCCTGGAAACATTATAAGTGAAAGAAATCCCTCCCTAAAGTCCACATATTATACAATTTCATTCCTACAAAAATCTAATACAGAGAAATCTACAGACACATAAAGATTAGTTCTAGCTTAGGGTTGGGATAGATGGGGAATACAAGGGTGATAACTAAAGGGTGCAAAGTTTCTTTTTGAGATGATGAAAATATTTTAAAGTGTTCTGTGAGGCTGGGTACAGTGGTTCATGCCTGTAATCCCAGTGCTTTGGGAGGCCAAAGTGGGAGGACTGATGACAGGAACTTAGACCAGCCTGGGAAACATGGCAAGACCCTATCACTAGAAAAAATTTAAACATGTCAGGCATAGTGGTGCATGCCTGTGGTCCTAGCTACTTGGTTTGGGTAGGGGTGATGGGCTGAGGTGGGAGGATTGCTTGAGCCTGGGAGGCTGAAGCTATGGTAAGCCGTGATTGCACCACTGCACTCCAGCCTGAGTGACAGAGCAGGATGCTGTCTCTAAAAATATATATATTAAAAAAATAAAGGAGACTGTGGTGATAGTTGTACATATCTGTGAATATAGTAAACCATTAAGTTGTATACTTTTAGTGTGTAAATCATATGGTATTTAAATTATATTTTAATAGACAATGTTTTTGAAAAAAGGAAACATCCTGATATCAAGAGAGACTGTTCTTAGTTTTAAACCCTCCAACATTTTTCTATATGGGATATTCAACACCACATTAAGCAGTAATCTCAATTTAACCCCAACACAAGGTTTCCCTGAACATTTGCTGGACATGTAAAGCTTAACTATGAAGTTCTACTAAATTTACAAAGCCCCATCCCTGCCACAGTCTTTTCAAAAACTGCTAGCTGTGGACCAAGTCTGCAATACTTCATGGCACCTCCAATTAACAGGCAGGAGATCCAGCCCCTGTATTTATCTCTGCCACTCAGTCACACATTCCTGGGCTTCAGTTTTCTCATCCATGCTTCTGGCACGCTAGCCCTCACCCTAACAAGTCCCACAGTTTGTTGTGAGGATCAAATGAGATCATGAAAAGCACTTTTAAAAGATGAAAGCATTATAAAAACAAGACATTATTCCTCAGCAAGAGGAATGATTCTTGCTCCCTGCAAGAAGCTTTAGCAACTACCCCCCTAGGGAGAGAAGACTGAGTACATACAAAGTAAAAACAAAACTTTACCTAGTGTTTTCAACCAAATTCAAAAAGTGTTTTACATTAATTAAGCTTTCAAGTTGATAAACTAGTACATCATTTGAATATTTTCATCAGTCCTCTAAAGTGAAATATGATGTCATCGCCTTTTTCAGAGAACTGAATATTTTCCAAGCAACGTATTTCATGGATATGCAGAATAGTAGTAAGAATTATCAAATTCCATCTTTTTTAATATAATACTAATACCAAAAAAAGCCTTTAAAATTAAAAAAAAAAATCTTGGTCACACTTTGAACATACATAGCATTCCTTTTAAAGCATTTTCCCTCCTGGCAGTGGATTTTGGGTCGCAACGCCTCAAGCAGAGAAAGCAAGTCCAAAGAGAAAAGGGGGAAAAAAAAAAAACAACAACAAGGAAACAAGTGTGATGCATCAGTTGTAAGCAAGCACTTTACAAAGGGAATGAAAAAGGTCTGGCAGTCTCGCCCTGAGGGTTCCTCCCTTGAAGGACCTGGCCATTTATGCTGCTACATTAATTCATTACAGGAGAGGGAGCCAAGTTCTCCAACTATGATTCTCAGAATTAAAAATATTTCTATGGTCCAAGTTGTTTTACATATATTATCCCTTTTCATCATCACAATATAAGAGAAGCATTGTTTTTCCTACTTATGAATTGTAGAACCGGGCATAGTATCCATCACTCCAACTCTTTACCTCTCTGTACTGTCCTATGCCCTGCACAGAGAACTGAGGGCTCCCACGCCTGAACTAAGAGACTTGGCCAATGCTGGCCTGGCTTCTGCTTGCCTAAGCCAAACCCCTGGGTCGACCCAGGGTGCTCTGAGTTCCTATCTGAAGACTTGATCAAGGCTGTCAAAAGAATTCACCTTTTGTTCCAGCCAACACCTGATGATAGGCCACCCATACTCCCTTCCACTTTCCTGGACCATTTACTTAAAAATAAATAAACAAATAAAGCTTACAATTGTAAATCCTCCCTCTGTCCCTTTGAGATACAGGTGGTCCATGACCTACATGGTTCAATCTGTGATTTTTTGGCTTGGCAATGGTGTGAAGGTGATACACATTCAGAGAAACTGTACTTCAGGACGGTACAACCATTCTGTTTTTCACTTTCAGTGTAGCATTCAATAAATGACATGAGATATTCAACACTGTATTATAAAATAGGCTTTGTGTTAGATCAATTTGCTCAATGGTAGGCTGATGTAAGTGTTCTGAGCACAGTTAAGGTAGATTGGGCTAAACTATGATGTTTTGTAAGTTAGGTGTATTAAATGTGTTTTTGACTTACAATATTTTCAATTTACAATGGGTTTATCGAGACAAAAACACTGTAGTCAGTTGAAGAGCATCTGTATCTCCTATAACTTAGATGTGCCCTTCTCCACGACCTGAAAGCTATTTCTTCGAAATGTAATCATCAAGAAAAATAGAGCCTCTGTCCCCCAGTCTCTGGAGGAGGATAGAATCCTAACTTCAATAATTTCCAGCAAGCAGACACAGCTGGCCTCATCACATTTACACTAACCCTCTTAGCCCCTTTTTGTACTTTTTCACTTCCCTGACTCTACTGAGCCCCTGCTCGCTCCCAATCCCTGTTCTCTCACTCTCCCTTTAAATCACCGAATCACCTCTGTACAAATTTGAATGGAGCTCAGCTCTTTCTCCTACTGTCAGTTTCACTGAATAAAATAGGTTTTTATTACTTTTAACTAATGTCCAGCTTTTTTCTCTTTGACAACACAGAGGTAAATGTGGGCAAATCCTGTCAGCTCTCCTCTTCACTGCGTCTTGAACCTGACCCAAGTCACCAACTCTGCCCTTCCTCTCTTTGTGTCCCCGCCCACATACTCATATCCTATCCCAGCCATTGCCTGAAACTGTCCCATGAAAAGGAGCCATTATGTCCTGAAACAATGCAGCAACTCAGCAAATCCTGCCTCATAGAGGTTAGAATTTGTCATTCTGCATCCTTTACTCATTGGGCTTGCACAAAACAAAATAAACACCAAAATTAATGCCACTGACAACCAGCATTTATTGAGAGCCTTCTCTGAACCAAGTGTCTTGCTAAATGCTTACCTGTATTTTCCCATTTAATCTTCCTACCATAACCATGAGGTAGGCACTATAATTATTCTCATTTAACAGATGAAGAAATTGTGGCTTAACATGGATCTGCATCTTGTCCTATGTATTTTCTCTTTTGTAAATCTGCTGCTGTTACCCATTTCTCTTAATGTTTTTAAGGAGCAGCAGATTTACAAAAGAGAAAACACATACCCATAAGTGGTAAGGCTGGGACATGAACCCAGGTCCCTGTGGCCCCAGAGCTTCTTAACTACTGCACATGCTGACAAACATCCTAAGGGCTTTAAACAGCCGTCGTTCCGACTTATGGTCTTCAAGCCATTTTTCGTAACACATGGACTGCATTCCTTTTTGTCATCCTAGGCATTTTCCTCCAAACCTAGTAAGTCAAGAACAAAATAAAACCAGCACTCTAAGGAAGATCTGGACAGGTCAGAGTGGAGTGACACTGACACTTTTCTCATGCATTTAACCTCAACATCATGTTCTTATTAGGCTTTTATTCTTTTTTGTTTACTTAAAAGACCTGCCTACCTCCTCTCAATTCACCAAGGTAAATTTCAAATAGATTAAAGAGTTAAGTATTTTCTCAAAAACATCAATGAAAAACAAGAAAACAGAATGACATATTTTTCAAAGCCCTAAAAGATTATTTTCTAAACCTAGCAGTAATACAGTTCTTGTGTTTTCTGTGTTACAAAGGACAATATTGGCGGATTTGACTCTTAAAAAGGTAAAACCTCTGAACATAAAAAGTAACTAACATGTAAACACTAACAGCAAACTGAAATAATGTTTGCAAGATATGTGACAAGGGTGAATACCCTTATTAAACAAACAGAGTGTGCCAATAGATAAGGAAAACATTAACAGAAATGGGTATCAGCAGATTTACAAAAGAGAATATACAACCTGTAAACTAACATGTTGGGGAAAAGTTCAACCTTAGGAGAAACAAAAAAATGTAAATAACAAGCTCCTTGTTTTCACCTAATAATTAGCAAAAGATTAAGATGTTCAATTCTCTCATTGGATATGACAAAACCAGTACTCTTCTACTTTTCCTACAGGTAGTACACATTGGTAGAGACTTCTGGAAAAAAAAATTGGCAATAAATTTCACAGCGAGGTTTTCAAGTCTTACAGTTCAGCTACTGCCCATTTCTGCAGTAATATAAAATACAAAAAGAGGTCGGGCACAGTGACTCACACCTGTAATCCCAGCACTTTGGGAGGCCAAGGCAGGCAGATCACAAGGTCAAGAGATCAAGATCATCCTGGCCAACATGGTGAAACCCTGTCTCTACTAAAACTACAAAAATTAGCTGGGCACGCACCTGTAGTCTCAGCTACTCAGGAGGCTGAGGCAGGAGAATCGCTTGAACCCAGGAGGTGGAAGTTGTAGTGAGCCAAGATCACACCACTGCACTCCAACCTGGTGACAGAGCAAGACTCTGTCTCAAAAATATATATATATATACAAAAGAGCTAAAATGTGTAAGATAATTATAATAGTTCAAATTGGAAGTATCCAAAGATTACAGTAATAGAATCATATCCATGTGATTTGTGCTATGTAGGTTACATCCACTTTATAAATTACTATTTTATAATGTAAAATAGCATGTGTATGCTTTCTCACATTAAAATATATATTGTATGCTATGAAACGGCAGCATTAATATGCACACCCTCTATAACTATGCACAAACACTCACCTGAAAAAAATAGGTGGGGCTAGGGAAGCATGACAAGGATTGCTGAGTCAGCCATTGGTGTTCATGGGTGACTAGTATTGTATCTCATTTTGCCAACTTACATGGATATATAGACATATATATATGCATGTTATGTATCAATATTTCAATTTGTGGTTTATTATGCATGTTTTGATAACCTTTTATTGTTTGAAAAAATTTTTAAAAACATAAGCACAAAAAGAAAAGCTTGAAATCTTAATTCTGAATCATTCTAACTATTGTACACAGCTTGATATGCAACTTTCAGAACTTTTCAATAATAATGGTAATTCTAATAATAATTGACCTTTGTAATGTCATTTACTCTGTACCAATCACTGTTCAAAGTTCTTGATGTATATTCACTAATTTCTCACGAAAACCTTATGAAGTAGGTTGTATCATCATCCCCATCTTACAGATAAGAAAACTGAGGTATAAATAAGTTATTCACTGAAGATTACACTGCTAGATATTAGTAGGGCTAAAACTCCAAATATTTTGATCATTTTTATGTCATTATTTATTATTATTCTACATCACAGTTAATGATTTACACAATTGTTAAAAAGTAAAAGTTAACTAATGAGCAATGATTCATTATCCGATCCATTGTTTTGGACCATTTCCAATTTTTCAGTTTCCTGACAGTATAAAAATAATAGTAAGTGTTTACATCTATAAACAAATTTTTACACATTAGCAATCAATTTGTCAGAATAAAATTCTGAAAGAAATATTGCTGAATTAAAGAGTAGAAAATTTGTATTTTGGCTAAAATCTTCCCATATTTGGCAAAACACATACAGATTTTAAGAAGTTAAGTGTAACCCAAAGAGGATAAATCCAGGAAATCTCCATCAAGACACAGACAGTCAAACTTCTGAAGATAGAGAAAAAACTTCAAAGAAGTGAGACAGAAACAACACTTTACCTAAAGGGAAAAACAATTTGAAGGAGAGCAGATTTCTCATGAGAAACCACGAATGCCAAAAGGAAAGGGCACAATATTTAACAAGTACTGAAAGTAAAGAATCGTCAGCCCAGAATTCTGTCTCCAGTGAAAATCAATTTCAAGAATTAAGGAGAAACAAGCTATTCTCAGAAGAAGGAATACTAAGAAAATTTGGCACTAGCAGACCTGCCCCAAAAGAATGGCTAAATTAAGTTATCTAAACAGAAAAGAAACATTAAAAGAAGGAAACTTGGCACCTCAGGAAGGAAGGAAGAAGTTAGTAAGGAAATAAGTGGGTAAACACAATAGGCATTTCTTCTCTTTGAGTTTTCTAAATTATGTTTGATAATAGAAGCAAAAATTATACTACTGGATCACATGATTCTAAATGTATATAGTGGAAATAGTTTAGATAATTATAGACAGGGAAGAACAAAATGATAATAAAAGAGGTAAGATTTCAACAATCATTTGAGCTGGTAAAATAATGGCATCAGCACACTATACTAATTTATGCATATATACAACAAAATACCTAGAGTAACCACTAAAAAGTTATATAAGTATATTTAAATACTATATATAAATAAAAAGGGAATTCTAAAAAAGTTCAAGTAACCCACAGAAAGTCAGGAAAAGGAAAACAGAGAAATAAAACCTATGAAGTGAACAAATAAAAACAAAAAATAAAATGGGATGCTTAAACCCTAGCAGACCAATCATTCCATAAAGTGTAAATGGTCTAAATACAGAAATTACGATACACAGGCAGAATAGATTTAAAAATATGCCCATCAATGTGCTGTGTATAAGAAACTCGCTTCATATATAATAACATAGGAATGTTCAAAGAAAGGGGATTGGGGAGGAATAATATATTATGCAGACCCTAATCAAAAGAAGGCAGATGTGCTACATTAATATAAGGTAAACTTCAGACCAAAGAAAGTGGCCAGAGAAAATGTGGAACATTATATAATGATAAAAGGGTCAATCCATCAAGAAGACACTGCAATCCTTAATACATATGCACCAAAAATCAGAGAATAATGAAGTAAGTAAAAACTGATAGAACTGAAAGGAGAATAGACAAATTCAGAATTAAGGTTGGAGACTTCAACACACCTTTTGCAACAATTGAGAGGACAGCTAGACAAAAAAATCAACGATATAGAAGAACTCAACAATCCCATCAATCAACAGGATCTACTCAACAATTACTGTGCACACTACCACAGAACAGAAGAATGCACAATGTTTTCAGTGCCCACGAAACATAAACCAAGATGTACCACATTACGAGCCATAAAACCTCAATGAATTTAAAAGAATGGAAATCATACAAACTGTGTTCTCCAACAATAGTGGAATCAAACTAGAAGTCAATAACTGAAAGATAACAGAAAAATCTCCAAACACCTAGAAACTAAACAATGTACTTCTAAATAATCTGTGAGTCACAGGGACATTTAAAAAATACATTGTACTGGCTGGGCATGGTGGCTCACAACTGTGATCCCAGCAGGTTGGGAGGCTGAGGTGAGCGGATCACCTGAGGTCAAGAGTTCAAGAACAGCCCAGCCAACAAGCAAAACCCTGTCTCTACTAAAAATACAAAAATTAGCCGGGTGTGGTGGTGGGCACCTGTAATCCCAGCTACCCAGGAGGCTGAGAAGGAGAATTGCCTGAACCCAGGAGGTGGAGGTTGCAGTGAGCTGAGATCATGCCACTGTACTCCAGCCAGGGTGACAGAGCAAGACTCCATCTCAAAAAAATCAATACAATAAAATACATTGTACTGAAATAAATTTAAAATACACATATGCAACTTTGTGGGACATAGCTACAGCAGTGCCAAGGGGAAAATTTGCAGCATTAAATACATACAGTTTTTAAAAAGAAAATCTCAAATTAACAATCCAAGTTCCCATCCCAAGAACCTATAAAAAGAAGAGCAAAACAAATGCAACCAAGCAGAGAAGAAAATAATAAAGAACAGAAATCGATGATATGGAAAATAAAATAGAGAAAAGGTATAAAACAAAAGTGGGTTTTATAGTTTTCAGCATATAAGTCTCACACATGTTTTGACGGATTTATACTGAAGGGTCAGATATGCATGAGATTGGGTCCCTGCCAGCAAAACCACAAGTAAGCAAATCACCACAATACCGTGAGATAGATGAGACCAAAATAGGTTGATGTGACTTAAAGGAATGTTAACAGTCCAACTCCCTCTGCAACTCAAATGAATGCTAGGACCAAACACACCAAGAAGTTAGAAGAATCTGTACCAGTTCTGAAAATTAGGAAAGGGCTCTGCCCACATGGCATATACCTTGAAGATTTTCTGCTGAATATGTTGACCACTAGAGCAGTGTAAATGAACTCACAAGGGACAGAGTCCAAGCACATTTGTGGAGGTGCAAAGACTCAGGAGCACCATGGGCCAAGAGATCAACTTCTCTAGTCAATACGTGGGGGTGTACCAGGGAGACACAGGAGGGGCAGGGCTGTGTGTGTTTCTGGATGGGGACCTCACATCTGAGGAGACCACAAGCAAAGACAGACACACTGCTTTTGAGGTCACTTCGTCAACCAAGGGTTCAGCACTGCGACTGGAAGTTATTTTTTGTTCCTTTTCTGAGTGTTTGTTCTACCCACATTTTAGTGGTAAGTTTGATGAATGTTTAGTAAACATTTTGGAAGACTTTTTCTTAGTAAACAAATGAAAACACAAAAGCAGTACACATCATTCAAATCTAAATAAAAACTTATTGCAACCAACGCTTCAAGAAAAGAAGTTGAGAAATTCTGAAAATAAGCTTCTATTTTTGAAGTGCAAGATGGGAGAGAGAGTGAAATGCAGGACCCCTTTGCCCTTCCCCTCCCCCCGTCCCCTCCAGACTTCCTGCTACCTAGAAGGAAGAATAGAGGAGGCCTCTCTGCCTCACTGGGCAGTGCAGGTGGCCACTGAGGGCAGAAGCTACAGGTTCCATGACCAGTGCCCAGTGATACACTCGTTCAACATCTCATACCACCCTAGACCCTCACTGTGGGAGATTTAGGCACAGAGTCCTTGTTGAGCCACCCAGAGCCACCACTTTGCCCTGGCACAGTTGATATTATCAGGTTTGCCAAATACATGAAAGCTTTCTATGCCTGTCATGAGTATATGAGCATAATGCCTGCCTTGAATGCAATTTATATCCATTTTACAGCTTTACCATGTAGCCTATTCTTTGAAGAAGTCACATAGTGTCATCTCCATCCCACAAATATATAAACAGACTACAAGCAAAAACAGTTGATCCCATATTTTGGCCTCTATTAAGCCACTATGTAGATTTTCACTGTCAAAGCATGATTAGGCGGTTGATTATAAAAACAATTTAGGCACTTAGTACATTGGGGTTTATTTAAGGAAAAGTCCAGGCAATGGCATAGGTGTATGCACATTATTTCATTTCTTCTGAAGTTCAGGATATTTGCAAAATGAAAAGTGTCAACTTTGATGTTCTTATGACAGTTATAATGCATTATCTCTTCTGAATAAGTAGTTCTATTTCAAAAGAAACTGGACATACCGTGATTCCTTCAAGGAATGGTGTAGCAAGGCATGACAAGTTACTGTAACACTGTGACATTCAGACTTCAGTGATGCATTTTACAAAACCCGAAGAGGGAAGGCCAGTAGTCTTCCTTCAGTCTTTTTCCTCCTACTCCTGTCAAAATATCACAAAACTCAATAGGAGAAGAAAGAGAAAACCGGCCCATATCAACCTTTACCTGTCTTTATAAAATCTTTACTTTTTCTATCTGAAAAATGAATGTAATTTAAAACTTTCCTTCATATGAATTAACCTGTAACTTGGTAGTTGCAGAAATTATAACTGTGCCTAAATCATACACCCAAGAGACCCCGTCACAATCCCTACGCTCTGTTGCCTCCAAAAAACTTAGGGGAAAAAACCTAGGAAGTTAACTCAGAGTGAAGAATTCATTAACTTCCTTTCTTTTAATTCTTATAGCTTTAAATCCCTAGGACAACGAAGTTAGAGTGTTTAATATTTTTAATAAGACTTAAAGATATCAGTGCGATAAATGAAGATTGGAGCTGGGATTCCTGGATTTGATTTCCAGGTCAGTTATTGAAAAGCTAACCTTAGGAATCATCTTTAACCCTGAGAAACCACCCTGCCTGCCCCCCAAAAGCATAACAACATGGAAACGGAGCAGATATTTGTGTTCATTTTTTGCAGGAAGTAAATATGGGCTTTATTTTAGATATTTATGATTTTATAGCAATGCCTCTTCCATGTGGAGTTGTATAAGCCAATGAAGAAAAAATTAAGGGAGGCAAAGTAGCAAGAAGACATAACACAGTAGAAACAAGATGTGTGAGCCGTTGTAATCAGCATGGAAAGAAAGACTTTTAGATGAGTAAAGACACACACACATACAATTATGCACCTGTTGTTAGATAAATTCCAAAATATGATGCATATTTTATTTTTATTTTAATGATGACCCCTTTTCTAACCCTGCACCCAAGCAGTTAATTGCTGTCAAAGAACCCAGACAACAGGACAAATAGGAAGTTCTATAAATCTGGGACTGCTTCCCTTAGATGAGCCTCTGGCCCCCAGGACTTTCTGACCACACTACTCTGGTCCAACATCTGACCCTCTTCTATGAACACTCCAGAACTTCTCTACCCTCATCCAACCTGAACCATTGTGTTGGTTAATTGTATGTGCCAACTTGGCTAGACTATGTTATCTACATGTCTGGTCAAACACATCTGGATGTTGCTGTGAAGATATTCTTTAGATGAGATCAACATTTGCAACCAGATCTTCAGTAAAGCAGACTGCATTATGTAATGTGGGTGGGTCTCATCCAACCAGTTGAAGGTCTTAGAGAAAAGACTGAGTCCCTAGAGAGAAAGAGAATCCTTCCAGAAGATTGCCTTCAGATTGAGCTTTTCCCTGGGTGTCCAGCCTGCCAGTTATGCCTATCCTGCAGATTTTGGACTTGCCACTCTCCAAAATCATGTCAGCCAATTCCATACTCATGTCTGGACATCCACAAGACCTCCATGATACTGGTTTTCCTTCTTTCTCTCTAGATTTTTCCAGAGAGAAAGAAGGTGCCGTCTCAGGTGATTTGAGGTTTTATTCTTCCCAGTTCAACTTCAAAGAAATCCTTTTCAATGCTGGAATCCCTTCCCTTCAGAGCCTATTCTCTCCTCAAAACAATTCAGGCAGACACGCGCTTTCAATCACCTCCACATTCTGCTGGCCCCAGCTCAGATTTCTCTGAGGTCCAACAGCTCCACCTAGACACTCAAAAGTTGTGATTTTATTTTGCCAGATGACAAGTCTAGTCTTCTATGGGAAAATGGAGCTAGCCTTCCTAAGTGACAGCTGGGTGACATTTCACTGCATGTTTTTGCACAAAGTTTACTTCCTATTTATAGTTGCAATCTGAAGACCAGTAATATCCTTCTCCAATTTGGACAATGACTCCTTAGCCATTTCTGTGGCTTCCAGCTCACAAAGAACCCCAGCTGAGTCAAGTATAACCTCGGAGTGACCACTAAGTCCAGCCATGCCATGGACCTCCACCAACATATGTTAACCTTAGATATTATTAGGATCAAAAACTGTCTCCAACTGATAACAACACATCCTATACTTTCCTCTAGCCCCTCTGCTTGATATTAGAAAGTTTCAACTAGAAGTTCTATCCATTATCAGGCAGGTTTTACTTTTGTATGCAGCATCTCACAAGTTAGTTCACTCATTGTAGTCTTGGCTACGCTTTATCATTCAAAAATTCATCAACATTCTGGTGACTGGACAGCATATTTTGATGGTTGACTGTATTCTATGTCATTTAAAGGGATTCAGAGAGAATGCTTTCATGGGATTCATATGCCATCCTGAACTAGAAGGTTAAGTTTGATTCCTAAAGATTCTCCTCACTCTGACATTCTCTTAGCCAATAATTCTTTAAAATTTTCCAATCCCAGTTTTAAGAATTCCCATTTTGTTTTGGCCGGGCATGATGGTGCACCCCTGTAATCCCAGCATTTTGGGAGACCGAGGCAGGTAAATCACTTGAACTGAGGAGTTCGAGACCAGCCTGGGCCACATGGCAAAACTCTGTCTCTACATATGTGAAAATCGCACACCTGTAGTCCCAGCTACCTGGGATGCTAAGGCAGGAGGATTGCTTGAGCCGGGAGGTCAAGCCTGCAGTGAGCCAAGCTTGTGCCACCACACTCCAGCCTGGGTAACAGAGTGAGACTCTGTCTTAAAAAAAAAAAAAAAAAAGAAAGAAAGAAAAAGAAAAAGAGAAAAGAAAAGAATTCCCATTTTGCTTAACTCAGATACATGCCTATAATCTGGAGCATTGGTACCTTCCTAAATACTAGCCACAAACCACGTCTAGCAAATGTTATTATGAAGGAAAAAAAAAAGGAAACCAATGGTCTTTTGCGCTAAAATCTTTCTCTATTAGACAAAGTCCAATGGCCCTCAGTTAGTGTTTTGCTTTCTGCTACAATCCACCAGCCTAGGGCTGGAATGTCTGCTGCCTGCATCTCTTTGCTGCCTTCTGCTCTTAACTTTCCAAAGCATCTCCACGTTTTAAGGAACAAATGCTGTATCAGATGGGAGCTCTTTAGTCCATGAAGAGATATGAGATTATCTGGTCTGGGTAGATGAGGAATCCTGATTGTGAGAGATAGCAGCAGGGATGAATGTTGAGCTCCACATAAAAAGCCCCAGTAACTGATCAATTGCGCAGTCATAAATAGAAAGCCTTTATCTTCATGCTTTGGGACAATCTTGTTTTCATAGGTAGCCCATGAAGATGATCAAGATTTCCCAAGAGTGATGTTAGTGTTCAGTTTCCACATGTAATATGAAAACAATTTTTAGCCTTAACCATAGCTTCTGAGTTTCTTTTTTCTCTAAGGAAATATCTAGGCATATTATGAAAATTAATCACTGCACTATATTCACCAAAAATAACCTTTTCTGGAGACAGTCACAGGATCTTCTCATTCTTTCTATATATAGTCTTGCTTTTAGATTAAAAACAGTAGCTTTGTGGTAAGTTTTGAAATCGGAAGTGTGAATCTTGTAACTTCATTAGTCTATAGTATGCTGTATGCTTGGGATATTGCAGACCCAAAGAAAGTCTAACTCATCAAACTTCCTCATTAGGATTTCAAGTGAATCACGTCTATGAAGACTGATTTTAGGCTCTGTAGCTTCTTCAAAGCTTGTGAGGGTGAGGTGGGCTGTTTATCTTCTTTGTTTTTAACCTCTCACCTTCACAAAGACAAAGAAAAGATTCTATTTAAATTCTTGCTGTTCAAAATATAATTTGCAGAACAACAGCATCAGCATCACCTGGGAGTTTGTTACAAATACTACCCTCAGGCCCACCCCAGACAGGCTGAATCAGAATTTCTCTTTGAATCAGAACCTCACGTGGTTCATGCTCATGTTAAAATTAGAGAAACACTGATTTAAAACACTGAACATCATCTGGGTTTCTATATTCTGTATCTGTAAAATGGTGGTAAAAACAATCATATCTGTTATAGCATATTATGAAATTCAACTAATATAGGGAATATGGAAGTGATATCCAGATGAAAAGAATTAAAATCAGTTAGTAGATTCAGCACTTACAGGGTTATAGTGTCGATGAAGTGAAATGTGCACAGCAGAATGCTTGGCAAAATGTAAGATGCAATCACAGAATTATTCATTATCAAATAAATTTTTATTAAGTTTTTATTAGATGCTGGCCACTGATCCCACCCCTGCTCTCACAGATGTGAAAGGTGACAATAGACAGGAGGTCCACAGCAAGAGGAATTCTTTAGGGTGGGTAGAGGCCAGATTCTGTGGTGCAAACCTTTTCCCACACTCTAATCTTACCAAGAGATTAAAAAGGTGTTTTTAGAGCCTAGTGAAAGTGACTTTTAGCACAGCCTGAGTCAGAGATTTCTCTTCTCCCTTCTAAGTTGGCGAATCCCTTTTACATTGAACTCTGCTATGGTGATTCAGAAACAACCAAGTATCAACAATGCACACTAGCACATGATGCTGGGGAAATAAAATATCTATTATCCCTTGACACTTGCTCTCTTCTTACAATGCATGATGCAACTAAAATCCATGGTGCATAGACACAGTCTCGGCTAAAGAATATTTTCAAAGAAGCAAGCATATCAGGCTTGCAAGCAAAGCAACAGTAAGAAACTGAGTAGACCCCATGGTTGGAAATAACTTTCAAAGGAAAAAAACAGCTCAATTATTATGAAAGGGGCTTTCTTGGATAGAGACCTCTTCATTGAATCATAGTCTTCAAAGAGCTGAAGAAACCCAAGACGAGGCCTAGTCCAAAGGACATCAGCACAAAGGCAGGGAGAAGAACAGTGAGAAAAGCAGGGGAAAGAGCATAGCCAATAATCACAGTTGAAGGCAGTAAAGAGGAGCACGTGGTCAGTTCAGACCCGTCAGTCCACACGCTGGCACTTGGACTTGCTGATCTGTTTCAACCCCTTCATTTATAGACAAGGAAGCAACTTCCAAGAGATTACACTTTTAGGTTTTCCGTATCACTGTGGAATTTAAAAATATCCTAACTACACTGGAAAAACTTACCATCTACTTTGGAAATAATTCATGCTGATAAAAAACATGTCAGGTAGTACCTGTGGCCAGGGAAAACAAAAGCACTGTGATCAGGGTGGCCAGGAGAATATCAAGAGCTGGTTTCTGCAGAAATTGACAAGCTGATCCTAAAATTCATAGGGACCCAGAAGAACCAAAACAATCATGAAAAAGACAACAAAGTTGGAGGAGTCACTCTTCTTGATTTAAAAGCTTACTACAAAGCTATACTAATCAAGGGTATGTGTTGCTGGCGTAAGGATAGACATATAGACCAATAGAATAAAATTGGGAGTCTAGAAATAAACCCTCACATTTCAGGGTAATCTATTTTTCGCAAGGATACCAAGACATTTCAATGGGGAAGCAAAGTTCTTGAAAAGTGATTCTGGGACAATTGAATATCCACATGCAAAAGAATAAAACTGGATACCTAACTCATACCGATTAGCTCAAAATGGATCATAAACATAAAAGCTAAAACTATAAAACTCTTAGAAGAAAAATAGGAATAAATCTTTGTAATCTTGAGTTAGGAAAAGCCTTCTTACATACTATCCCAAAAGCATAAGCAACAAAAGAAAAAATAAATAAATTAGACATCAAAATTAAAATGCATTTAATAGTGATCTCCAAACTCCAGATTAACTGCATTCAAATATTCTGGGAAAAAAGAAAAGGAGATCATATAAAAATATAGAATCCCAAGCCACACCCTCAGACAGTATGAAAAGCTATACTTTTACAAATCTCAGATTATACTGATGCTAACATACAACTGCAGATGGAAATTCTCATTATAGAAATTTAAAGCATGAAATAGAATGAGAAGAAAATATAGATGAGTATCTTATGTCAGCATGAGGGAACATTTGCAATATGTAAAAGCAAAGAAATAAGCTATTTATTTATTCATTCATTCATATATATTTGAGACAGTGGCTTACTCCGTCATCCAGGCTGGAGTGCAGTGGCATAGTCACAGCACAGTGCAGCCTTGACTCCCAGGCTCAAGGGATCCTTCCACTACAGTCCCCCACAACTGTAGCTGTGACCACAGGAAAGCACCACTATACCCAGCTAATTTTTTAATTTGTTTGTAGAGACAGGGTCTCACAATGTTGCTCAGACTGTTTTGAACTCCTGGACTAAGGAATCCTCCTGCCTCAGCCTCCCAAAGTGCTGGGATAACAGGCATGAGTCACCATGCCCAGCCCATTGATTTATTAAGCATATACTTATTGGGACTGTCAAGCACGTGCACTTTTTGGCTACATGAAATGTTTAAACATCTGTGTATCAAAAATCATCATTACAAACTAGGAAAAACTATTTTTAATGTCTATAGGAAATGAAGATAATGTCTTTCATAAGTTTTTTTTAATACATTTATAATCTAAGAAAGGCAAGTAATAAAATAAAAGTAGGAAATTGACATAGTTCACAAAAGAAAATGAATTCCCAAAATTAAAATGCAAATATATGGAAAAGCGTTTGGCTTCTCTAATAGTTGCAGAAATGGAGACTATTTGGATAAAATACAAAATACATGTGTGCCTATGAAGATGTTAAATATAAAAGCAAATGGAATGAATACCAGAGTT
This sequence comes from Cacajao melanocephalus, assembly GCA_963573385.1. Classification (NCBI taxonomy): domain Eukaryota; kingdom Metazoa; phylum Chordata; class Mammalia; order Primates; family Pitheciidae; genus Cacajao; species Cacajao melanocephalus. Next base: position 23,939 of record CAUYLG010038438.1, read on the forward strand.
GCCATGGGTGCAGTTAAAGGAGAGCTTTCTTATACACTCTTAGCAGTGGAAATTGCCACATATATGACTTTCACTCTTCTTGTATGTCAACTTTTATCCAGTTATGTTGTGGTAGCAAACAACCCCAAAGTCTCAGAGGCTTACAACAATAAAGTTTTATTTCTCACTCACGGCGTGTGTTGGCTGTGGGCTGGGACATTGCTCCATGTGTCTTCTTCCCTCCAGGTTCCAGACTGCTAATAGGAATATGACACTATCTCGAATAGAGGAAAACACAGCATTGGAAACAGCGATGATTCTCAAAGCTTCTGCTGCGAAAAACCTCATGTCACTTGTATTTATGTTCCGTTGACCAATGCAAGTCATAGGTTCAAAGAATAGGATAGAAGGGCCCAAGAAAGGGTCTCTAAAAGAATGCAGCAAGCAGAGGGTAGCAAATCATTTGAAAAAAAGTATACAGTCTTCCACAATCCGCCTTCCTGATCATAGATATTCACTTTCTTCCCTTTGAGTTAAAAATACACTCTCTCACACCCCAAGGAAAAATATTTCCCAAAGGCCTAGCTAATTATAGTTTCAGACCCAAGGCCTAAGATATTTGATAGTTTCTGAATCTGGTCCACATGGCTCCCCTTGATATACAGATCTTGATACAGAGATCTATGCACCTGAAGAAAGGTTATCTACACATACACAGGCACATCCCCCTACACACACACATGCATACACACCCAGCATACAATGGTGCAAGAGGGACAGTGTGATCAAAACAGACACTTCCATGTGGAACGGGAAAGACTAGGAGGTCACACTTGAAACTGACACATAAATCTCTGAAATCCTACTGGACAGATTTTTTTGTTTAAAAAGACTTTTAACCTGAAGTTGGGAATCCATTATTCTTCACAGCTATCCCCTCTTGAAAATCCTCCCTTCTTGTCTATCTCTAAAAATGGCATTGGAGAATATGCCCACGTTACAGCCTGGGTAGCTATTTCTTATAGAAGATTGGAGGGCCCTAGGGCCATTTTAAGTACTCAGAAGTCTCAGTTTCTTTAGTACATGCTGGTGTCTCTTTTGGCTCTAGACTCTCTCAAAAATGTAGCTTTTTATCATTTGATCCAATCAACAATACATGTAAGTGGCACCCACAATTCTTGGGAACATACCAATGCACTAAATTTTATATTATGTGAGTTATAAATGAAAATCAATTGTATCTTCCAACCATGTAAACCCTGAAATTTCTAGATTCTCTATTCCCTTTCAGTTCTGCTTGAATATTGGCCAATTCTTTCCTGAGCTAACCTCAGTCTTTTAGAACATTTCCAGTAACAACCAAATCAGGGTACAACATGCTAATTTCTCACTTTCCCATAAAGCCACAAGTTCATTAGTTTGGACACTGCCCCATATTTTATATTTTGTTGATGTTTTTGTTGTTAGGCAACATCACTTTTATGGGACCAATTTCCATATTGGTCAACTTTTTGCTAAGTTTTGCTACTGTAACAAACCCCAAAGTCTCAGTGACTTACAACAAGGGTTTACTTCTCACTCATATACATGCTGGCTGCAGATCAGCCGCACCTGTGCTCCCTGTATGTTCTTCTTCATTCTGGGACCCAGGCTAAAGGGGCAGCTGCCCCTATCTGACCCTTGCTGTTCTTATAGCAAATGGAGAAGAGTGATAGCAGAAGCAGCATAGCTTTTAAAGCTTTTGCTAAGAAAGGGCACACATCATTTATGCTAATGTTGCATTGGCCAAAGCAAATCACACAGCTCAGACTTCCCAATGAGAGAACCTGTAAGATCTTCCCATGTGAAAAGCACTGAGGGGCCCCTGTAGGGATGGCCATGGGTGGAAGGAAACAATCAATATTTAAAATAGGTAGTGTCGGCCCGGCGTGGTAGCTCACGCCTGTAATCCCAGCACTTTGGGAGGCCAAAGTAGGCAGATCACTTGAGGTCGGGAGTTCAACACCAGCCTGGCCAACATGGTGAAACTCTGTCTCTACTAAAAAATACAAAAATTAGCCAGGCGTGGTGGCAGGTGCCTATAATCTTAGCTACTCAGGAGGCTGAGGCAGGAGAAATGCTTGAACCTGGGAGGCGGAGGATGCAGTGAGCTGGGATCACACCACTGTACTCCAGCCTGGGCCACAGAGGGAGACTCTGTCTCTAAAATAAATAAGTAGTACAGTGTTCCACACATCTGTCACAAAATGGTGTGAATATAAGTAAAAAGTTCCAGGAACATAGAAGTTAATACATAATAGCTTATTTCCCTTTTTATTTCTCTTCATCTCTCTTTTCCTTCACAATTCTCAGAGTTCAGCATTCTATGATTTTGCTGATAGTATCTGCAACCAGTGAATGAGAATAATGGAATGAAAAACATAATATAATCATCACAGTGTTTCTTAATTTCCAGTGTGGAGGACATGTAGGAAATCATCCGGATCGCAACCTAATTTTCCTATCATTATCTTGTAGAATCATAGACTAACCTTCTCTTCTGTATCCATTCAACAAATTCAATAAATTATATGCCAGTGTCTGTTTTAAAATTACCACAAAACTTTAGGAAAACAGGTGTCATTAGGGTTTTTTTTGATTATTGCTAACAATCAAATACACTATCCTCACCTAAAAGACCTTATCCTAAAATGATCTGTGCCAGCAAAGAATTAATTTCAAGACAAATATCCCAGTCATCACTTGCTTTATTTCCTGAATTGCTTTCTTTGAGTCACTAACTATATATAAGCCACCATCATGCCATGACCAAAATAACTGGATTTCTGGGACTGTTTTTCTCTGTAAACACATTGGTAGAGCTACCAATAAAAATAGAAAAGAAACTCCTGAAGTGAAACATTTTCCTAAGGCAATGTTATTCACCTACTTATTCAAAATTTTTCTCTATTACTGAGTTTGGACAGCGTCTTTATGAAGTGAGAAGACACCAATCCATTTTCTCCCTCTTTCTTCTACCATGTTATACAGCCAGATGATGTAACCATGGGTAACCAAATTGGTAGACTTTATTTTATTTACTCTCACCCTTTCCCAAAAAGTTATTTTTTAAAAAAAATAAGGCTTCTGTATTAGTCCGTTCTCATACTGCTATGAAGAAATACCTGAAACTGGGTAATTTGTAAAGAAAAGAGGTTTAATTGACTCACAGTTCCACATGGCTGGGGAGGCCTCAGGAAATTCACAATCATGGCAGAAGGGAAAGCAAACATGTCCTTCTTTACAGGTCAGCAGGAGAGAAAAGTGTTGAGAAAAGGGGAAAAAACCCTTATAAAACCATTAGATCTCATAAGAACTCACTATCGTGAGACTAGCATGGGGGTAACCACCCCCATGATTCAATTACCTCCCACTGAGTCCCTCCCATGACACATGGGGATTATGGGAACTACAATTCAAGATGAGATTTGGCTGGAGACACAGCCAAACCATGTCAGCTTCCCTTCGCAAAATGTCACTTCCCTCACTCCAAATTGCAAACAAAAACTAACACAGAATTCAATTGTGATAACTGTTTGTCTAAACACCTGCCACCAAGGACCTTCCAGCAAGGAACAGCAGGGGACAAAGGGTGAAGATGTTGGGGCCAACTGGGAATTCTAGAAAAGAATCTGCTAAAAGAGCTAGATGTTTATACACTGACCTGGAGCTCCACACAAAACAAGAGCACTGAGAACTTGGCCGGGATGCCCTTCACCCACGTGTCTCTGAGCCAATGATGTGCCAGGGCCAGCTTGTACCAGCTTAAGAAAACCAGTTGTCAAATTTTTGATAGCCTGAAATTGGCCATGCTGGGAGTGTTTATACCATGGAAATTGTAAATGCTACAAACAAAAGCTTTAGTTTCCAGAGGGCTGGTTGCTCATGTTTACCAGCCCCTCCTACGCCAGGCTGTGGTTGCTGCTCTCCAGCTGAAATCCCATTGAAATGAGAGCATCGCATTCCCCTCTCCCTGGATACTTGCCTTCCAGATTCTGTTCAGAAAGCAACAGAGAACATTAAGAAAATATGACCCTCATTACCCTGCCACTGAGCATTAACCACAAAGTCTATCCAAGTGTGCTCTGCATAGGAAATAGGGCTCAAATTCATCCTCTGTTGATGTGCAGAGCCATGTCATCACCTGAGGTCAGGAACTGTTGGTTTTTATTCACTGTTGTTCCCGCTGTTCACACTGAGCAAGAGAGTCTTGAAGGACAGTGAGAAAAGTAGGGGCATGAAAAAAAGGACTGAAGCTTTGCCGGTGGCATTGCAAATCATGCAAGATCAGGAGAGGCAGTCAAACCTCACTCTGCAGGCTGTTTCCTTTCTCATTGGAATGACACCACAGTAAGAGAAAAGGCTCCCATGTGGGAAGAAGACCATATCTGATTCCACCTCCGACACTGACTCACAGTGTGACCCGCAAATGTGTTCAACTGTCCTCCCAGGCCCTGTGATTCTAGTGATTTTCATAGAACCTACCACTTGTGGAAGTGCTAGGGGATAATGCAAAAACAAATAGAACTACATCTAAAAAACAAAAAGGAAGAAAGGGGGGGTAATGTAAAGAAAGAGAAACAAGTTTTAAAAAGGAAACAGAAAAAAGGAAATTGGAAGCTGAGGCTAAAATGGTTTTCTCATCCATAGGAATTGAAAAGAAGTTCATTTTCCCCAAGTTCCCCTAAACTCAATAATTGGCTTTAAAATAAGTAAATGTTGGCGGGACACAGTGGCTCATGCCTGTAATTCCAGCACTTTGGAGGTGGGCGGATCACCCAAGGTCAGGAGTTAGAGACTAGCCTGGCCAACATGGTGAAACCCCATCTCTACTAAAACTACAAAAAATTAACTGGGCATGATGGCAGGTGCCTGTAGTACCAGCTACTCAGGCGGCTGAAGCAGGAGAATCACTTGAACCCGGGGAGGAGGAGGTTGTAGTGAGCCAAGATCGTGCCACTGCACTCCAGCCTGGGCAATAAGAGTGAAACCCCATCTCTAAATAAATAAATAAATAAAATAAGTAAATGTCAAAACTGTGAACTTAATACCTACATATGAATAAAATATCATTTTGTATTTTTTTAATATATCGAGGACTTGTGCACAAAATTTTATTCAGGGAAAAAAGTTCTAGTGCTGAAAAATAAGTTTGACAGCTACTCAGAGAAAGAGAAAAATGGAGGGTTACTAATCAATGGCATAAAGTTTCAGTGCAGCAAAATAAACAGGCTCTAGAGATCCACTGTACAACATGGTGCTTATAATCAGCAATAATGTATTGTGCACTTCAAATTTTTTCAAGTAGCCAGACATGGTGGCATGTACCTGTAGTTCCAGCTATTTGGGGGGCTTAAAGCAGGAGGATTGCTTGAGCCCAGGAGATCAAGGCCGCCCTGGACAACACAGCGAGATACCGTCTCCAAAGAAAAAATTAAGGGAGTAGATCTCATGTTAACTGTAATTACCACAATTAAAGAAATAAAACTATTCAACAAAAAGAATATTGAGCAAATATTTTATTGTGAGCTCATACAAGGCTAGATATGTTTACAGATAAAAAGAGAATGCAAATATTTTCCTCAAGAAACTCAAAGCTAGACTTCTAATCCAAGGTTTATGCTTTAAACTACCCCTAACACTCTCAACAGAGCAATTCCATTTAAATATTTTTGTTGTAAACAAAGACTTGGAACCAACCCAAATGTCCATCAATGATAGACTGGACAGGGAAAATGTGGCACATATACACCATGGCATATTATGCAGCCACCAAAAACAATGAGTTTGTGTCATTTGTAGGGACATGGATGAACCTGGAAACCAGCAAACAGACACAGGAATGGAAAATCAAACACGGCATGTTCTCAGTTATAGGTGGGTGTTGAACAATGAGAACATGTGGACACAAGGAGAGAAGCATCACACACTGGGGTCTGTTGAGGGTGCTAGGGGAGGGACGGCAGGGGGTGAAGAGATTGGGAAGGGATAACATGGGGGAAAATGCCAGATATAGGTGACAGGGGGA
>CAUYLG010038439.1:0-26975 GCA_963573385.1 Cacajao melanocephalus
TTTTTTGAGATGGAGTCCTCCTCTATCACCAGGCTGGAGTGCAGTGGCATGATCTCGGCTCACTGCAACCTCTGCCTCCTGGGTTCAAGTGATTCTTCCGCCTCAGCCTCCCGAGTAGCTGGGACCACAGGCGCGTGCCACCACGCCTGGCTAATTGTTTTGTATTTTTAGTAGAGATGGGGTTTCACCATGTTGGCCGGGATGGTCTCGAACTCTTGGCCTCATGATCTGCTTGCCTTGGCCTCCCAAAGTGCTGGGATTACAGGCATGGGTCACCCTCCCGGCCCTCTGTCCTTTTCTTCTGCCATCTTTTCCATGCATTACTCTGATAAGCTGGTACCAGACTGAACAGAATATGTACCCTCTTTAGTCTTTTAGATAATCCTACCAATGAGGGGTAGAAAAGTGCACTGTCCATTAGAAATGACAAAAATGGTTTCTCATCCATATTGAGATAGGATAATAATTCTAGGCTTCTGAAGACACTGACTACTCATGCTCTGGACTTATAGACAATTAGGTTATATCCTGATAAACCTATAACATTAACATACTATAATTTAAAAATGTATTTAATACAGAAATGGGAGAGTTTCCCAATACCCTCGCAGGATGTGTAACAGGGGTGTGACTTGCCTGTTCAAACCCCTGATGGGAGGAAGAGCAGGCAGACGGGCAGGTGCAGGAGCCTGGGTGAGTGCATTGGGCTCTAGACCTGCGGTAGTGTCTAGAGGTGGGTGCCTGAGGCCCCAGTGTTACAATGCTTTTTTATCCTTACCATCTGCAAATGGCTTAAGTGTTAACCAGTTCAATGGACCCTTTGCCTTTTCCCAAGGTCAGAGGGCCAGTGTGACAGCTTTCTGTATCATGAGCTCTTTCCCAGTGTCTCAGAAAAATCAGGTCACACACAGACTTTAGGGTGAATGTGTGGGGTTTTATTGAGTGGTGGAGGTGGCTCTCAGGGGGATGGATGGAAAGCTGGAAGGGGGTTAGAGTGGGAAGATGATCTTCTTCTGGAGTTTGGTCATTCAGCAGCTGAACTCCATTCCCACCACCCATAGCCAAACTTCTCTTGGCATTCAGATGTCCCTTCCCTTCTCTCATTCTCTATCACACTGTTCATCTACTTGGTTTTTTTTTTTTTGTCTCCTTGTCTCCTTATCTGCTTCTGGAGCCGGGAGTTTGGGATTTATATGGGTACAGAATAAGGGGCATGAAGGGCCAAAAGGCAGCTTTTGGGGTGCAAAAACAGAAATGCCTGTTCCCACTTAGGGTCATGGGCCTTCAGGCTTGAGGGTGGAACCTTTGCTGGGGAACTGCCCTCTTATACTCAGTATGTCCCTGTCTCCTGTTCATATTAATACACCTATGTACATTCTTAGAACATTTGCATTAGCCTAGAGGTGAACAGAATCATCTCTCAGCGCAGTGCACTGTAGAGACCTGGTGTTTACCCTTGTGACTGTGGAGGCGACTGGGAGCTACACTTGCTGCCTCCGCTCAGCATAAGGAGAGAGTAGCTTGCTACACATCACTAGCCCAAGAAAAGGTCAAGATTCAAAATTCAAAGTACAGTTTCTATTGAATGTGTATTGCTTCCACAACATTATTAAATAAAAAAAAGTCATAAGTGAAACTAGCAAAAGTCGAGGACTGTCTATAATGGCCAAGCTGAATTTCTTACCTCAAAATTCGTATCCGATACCCAGTGGCTTATAGTAGCAATCAAGATCTTTTGTTGATTTAACAGATAAAACATTTATATAAAAATGGCAATTTGTGTAGCAGGTGAAGAGGAACTGTGAGGAATTTCTCTTGAAGTTGTTTGTTCAGGGAAGCGCACCAATTTTACACAAAGACTGTTTTTATTAAGAGTGGCTTAAAAAGAGAGCTGATGGAAAATCATTTTTTATTTTTCTGTCTAGTTAAATCGGTTCATTTCTTCAACCTTAACACACTTTTTCCTCATCTTAGACTTTTTCTGTGACTGTTTCTGTTTTGCTAGAACTGCAGAAGAGAGGATTTTGATAGGAAAATAAAATAAGTATAAATGAAGATTATTGACACTAAAAATCTTGCATGCTCTCTCACTGAATCATACATATTTGGTTATCGCCATTCTGTTTCTACATGCATACAATTTTAAACCTGAACAGAACTTTTACAGGCCTTAGCAATTTTATCTTCTTTTGCAGTTTTTCTTTTCTTTAATCTTTACCAGCCTCTAATCAAATCTATTGAAATAGGTAATATTCTCAATTTTTTGCATTTCCACTTTGCCCAACCCCTGTGCTAGTATTTTACAAGTTATCTACTAAAAAAAAGGACCAAAAATTTAAGTTGGAGGTAGTAAATATCCCTCCATGTTTAGAAAATATATGTGATAGAAGCTTGAACAACATGAGTTTGAACTGCCCAGGTCCAATTATGTACAGATTTGTTTCCAGCTCTGCCACCCCGAGACAGCAAGACTAAGCCGTCCTCTTCCTTCCTTTCCTCAGCCTACTGAACATGAAGACAGGGAATTGATCTACACAATTTAATGAATAGTAAACATACTTTCTCTTCCTGACGATTTTAACATTTTCTTTTCTCCAGCTTACTTTATTGTAAGAATTATATGTATGTAATACATATATAAAATATGTGTTAATTGGCCATTTATGTAAACAGTAAGGCTTCTGGTCGACAATAGGCTATTAGTAATTAAGTTTCTGTTGAATTAAAGGTTATACTGGAATTTCTGACTGTGCATGGTGTCAGCACCTTAACCCCATACTGTTCACGGGTCACCCGTATGTATTAACCAAACTCCAACTCTCAGAGATTGAGCTGATGTAACATAGAAGCTATTTTGGAAAAATACAGGTGAGGAGACAGTGAAGATATTGTTCTCTTATCACTCTGCAAACCACTTTGAAAATGTAAATTGAATTCCTCTAAGTTGTAAATTCTAAATTTCCATGTAAGATTTTAAAGGAATAAGTGAAAACTGCAGCCTTTTATAACATAACAAATTGACATGTGAAAGAATAAAGGAGGATCATTCCCAAAAAGAAAAGGGATTTTAATCATAATATCCCTTTTATAGGCAATGGCTCCACTGTTTCCCAGTTAAACCATTTATAATTGGCACAGTAGGAATGTAAAGTGAAATAAAGATGACACACAATACAAGGCCAATAAGGAAAATATTTTCAGGTAGAATCAATGGCATCAAACCAACTGTAACCCTGAGAAACATTTGGCCATATAGTAAATTATATAATTGCAAATTAGGGAAAAGGGACTATTTGAATCACCTATCCTGCACCCTGGCACTTCAGGAAAAGAAGAGGATCTTTCCTTTGCTTTTTGTTTTGTTTTGTTTTGTTTTTCTAGGCTAATCTTACCCATGCCCTTAGGGGAACTCAAGAGTCAGATCTTGCAAAGAGCCAGACTTGTCTGTTCAAAATCACTTCATTATTTTCTACCCTTAAATTCAGTTTATTTCTCTTCCTGGTAGTCTGATCTTCATGTGATTTCAAACCTTTCTCTTTCTTTGCAATATCAAATTTTTGCCTCCTTGATAGTGTCAATGTATAATAGCAATCAGACACTGGTGGGCTTCTGTGCTTCCTCAATTTCTTCTGTAGTTGACATTTCTCACTGCCCTCATTTCTATTAATATTCTAAACTGTATTTCTCATTTGGCCTTTTTCTCAGTCGTTCAGACGTCATAATTTTTCTTTTTAATTGTACTTTAAGTTATGGGGTCCGTGTGCAGATCTTGCAGGACTGTTGCGTAGGTATACACATGCCATGGTGGTTAGGCCAATAAACATGTGAAAAATGCTCATTGTCACTGGTTATTAGAGAAATGCAAATCAAAACTACACTGAGATACCATCTCATGCCAGTTAGAATGGCGATCATTAAAAAATCTGGAGACAACAGATGCTGGAGAGGATATGGAGAAATAGGAACACTTTTACACTGTTGGTGGGAGTGTAAATTGGCTAGACCATTGTGGAAGACAGGGTGGTGATTCTTCAAGGATCTAGAAACAGAAATTCCATTTGACCCAGCAATCCCATTACTGGGTATATACCCAAAGGATTATAAATCATTCTATTATAAAGACACATGCACATGTATGTTCACTGCAGCACTGTTTACAACAGCAATGACCTGGAACCAACCCAAATGCCCATCAATGATAGACTGGGCAAGGAAAATATGGCACATATACACTATGGAATGCTACATAGCCATACAAAACAATGAGTCCATGTCCTTTGTAAGGACATGGATGAATCTGGAAACCATCATTCTCAGCAAACTGACACAAGAACAGAAAACCAAACACCATGTTTTCACTCATAGGCGGGTGTTGAAAAATGAGAACAGATCAGTACAAGGAGGGGAACATAACACACTGGGGTCTGTTGGGGGTGGGGGCTAGGGGAGGGACAGCAGAAGGTGGATAGGTCAGACTTCATAATTATTTCTATTTACTATTACAAAAGCAGCTGCCTTAGTATTCTTCAAGTAGAGAATAAATCTTTATCGTTTATGCAGTGAGTTTAAAAAGATTCTACCTATGCTTTCCTCATTTAACTAGAGAGGTCAAATATGTTGCTTATCATTCTCAGCAGCAGGAGCAGTGCAGAACTTAATACTTGTTTAGCATTAGAAAAATTACTGACAGCAGAAAGGTTAACTCTGCTATAGAGACAAATGGAAGGAAAGAAAGAGAGAAAGGAAGAATATTGACAATGGGAGTAAGAATGATGTTAAAAATATAAGATAATAATTTGAAAGAATAAATGAGAGGAAATGGAAGAGAAAAAAGACTATAGGGAAAGAGTTAAGAGGATTTTTTTTTTAAGTTACACAAGGTGAGGAGAAAGGAAACAACATCTTTTTATGACTCCGTCTCTTAAACACAAAGCCAGACATTACATTTGAACGTACAATTATATATATATATATACACACACACACACACACACTCATTTGACAAGTGTAACAAAAAGGAAGAAACAAACAAATAGCAACAACAATAACAAAAAACAAAACAGAGAACCCCGAAGCTTAGAGAGGTTGAGGTTCCATAAAAAGACGAGGGAACAAGTAAATACAGTCATATGTCCTTTGGTGTCGGGAATGCGTTCTGAGAAATTCATTGCTGGGTGATTTCATGATTACAAGAACATCATAGACTTACACAAACATAGATGTGATACACTAGTGGTCCCCAATCTTTCTGGCAACAGGGATCCATTTCATGGAAGATCATTTTTCCACAGACTCAGAGTGGGGCATCGTTTCAGGATGATTCAAGTGAATTACAATTATTATGTCCTTTATTTCTATTAGTATTACATTGTAATATATAATGAAATAATTATACAACTCAGCATAATGTAGAATCAGTGGGACCCTTGCACTTGTTTTCCTGCAACTAGAAGGTCTCATCTCAGGGTGATGGGAGATAGTGATAGATCATCAGGCAAGAGATTCTTATAAGGAGCAAGCAACCTAGATCCCTTGCATGTACGGATCACATTAGGGTCCCCACTTCTATGAGAGTTAATGCCACCACTGATCTGACAAGAGGCAGAGTGCAGGTGATAATGTGAGCAATGAGGAGGAGCTGTAAATATAGATAAAACTTTGCTCCCTCACTGGCTGCTCACCTCCTGCTGTGTGGCCCCATTTTTAACAGGTTACAGACCAGTACCGGAGGTTAGAGACCCCTGTTACACACTACTATACATCTAGGCTATATAATATAATCTGTTGCTCCTAGGTTATAAACCTGAACAGCATGTTACTGTTCTGAATACTGTAGGCAACTGTAACACCATAGTATTTGTATTTCTAAACATATCTAAACGTAGAAAAGGTACAGTAAAAATATGATATAAAAAAATTTAAAAAATGGCACACCCGTGTAGGGAACTTACCAGGAATGAAGTTTGCAAAACTGGAAGTTGTTGTGGGTAAGTGAGTGATGAGTAAATGTGAAGGTCTAGACATTACTGTACACTACCGTAGATTTTAAAAACCCTGAACACTTAGGTGACACCAAACTTTTAAAAACAATCGTCCTTTCTTCAATCAAAAACTAAACTTAGCTTCCTGTATTTTTTTATTTTGTAAACTTATAATTTTTTAACTGTTTCACTCTTATACTAACACTTAGCTTTTAAAACAGAAACACAGCTGCAGCTGTGTACAGGCACTAGAAATGTTTTATTTATATCCCTACAGCTACATTGTATAGCTACACAGAAATATTTTATTTATATCCCCATTATGTGCCTTTTTATTTTTATTATTTTTTTTTACTTTCTAAACTTTTTTGTTAAAAATTGAGACACAAACACACACATTAGCCTAGGCCTACACAGGGTCAGGATTATCAGTATTATTGTCTTCCACCTCCACATCTTGTCCCACTGGACAGTCTTCAGGGGCAATAATGTGTGGAGCTGTCATCTCCTATGATAACAATGCTTTCTTCTGGTATACTTCCTGAAGGGTTTGCCTGAGGTTCTTTTATAGTTAACTTTAAAAAAATACGTAAGTAGGAATACAGTGTAAAATAAAGATAAAAACAATAGTAACTACATAACTAGTAATGTAAGTATTTATTATCCAGTATATATACCATACATAATTGTATGTGCCATACTTTTATAAGACTTGCAGTGCAGTAGGTTTGTTTATCCCAGCATCACCATAACCCACTGAGTAATACATTGGGGATGTTGCCACAGCTACAATATCACTAGATGATGGGAAATTTTAAGCTCCATTATAAACTTATGGGACCACCCTTGTACTTGCAGTTTGTCATTGCCTGAAAAGTTTTCATGTGGCACATGACAGTACAAAGTCATCATTCCAGCAACCTTTTTCAGATTCCAAGACAGATTTTCTAAAAGATGAGAAGGAAAACCAATGATCTTTCTAGAAAGGAAGAGATGAATCTTCTCTAACATGGAGTTTACCCATGCTAAGGCGACTGAATCACATTGACTTTTTTAATTGGCCGATACTTTAAATATAACTTCATTAACTTTTTGCAAAGACAATAGTAGTTTTTAAATTATCAATTATTTTCTTTTTCATTTTTATTTTATTTTTTTTTTGACATGGAGTCTCTGTCACCTAGGCTGGAGTGTAATGGCACAATTTCAGCTCACTGCAACCTCCACCTCCCAGGTTCAAGCGATTCGCCTGCCTCAGCCTCCTGAGTAGCTGGGACTATGGCGTGTGCCACCAGGCCCAGTTAATTTTTGTATTTTTAGTAGAGATGGGTCTTCACCATGTTGTCCAGGCTAGTCTCGAACTCTTGACCTCATGATTCACCCACCTCAGCCTCTCAAAGTTCAATTACTTTCTTAAAGTAAGCATTAACATTCCTTCAAAAGGTTTAATTTAAAACAACAACAAAACAAACAAACAAAAAAGCTTAGCCGGGCCTGGTTATTCATGCCTATAATCTTGGCAGTTGTGAGACTAAAGCGAGAGGATTGCTTTGGAGTTAGAGATAGCTCAGAAATTCAAAACCAGCCTAGGGACCATAGTTAGACTTCCTCACTACAGAAAAAATTTTAAAAAATGATCTGGGCATAGTTGGGCATGACTGTAGTCCCAGCTACTCTGGTGGCTAAGGTGGAAGATCAATTGAGGCAGAGAGGCCAAGGCTGCAATGAGCTACAACTGAACTACTGCTCTCCAGCTTGGGCAACAGAGTGAGATCATGTCTCAAAAAATAAGTAAATAAATAAAATTTAAAAGGCAACTTAAATTATCCTTTTTTTTTTTTTAAGAAAACATGTAAGAGCTAATTCTTAAAGATGCCAACATTCCTACTCCCCTAAAAAATATATTCCCTCATACTATGAAAAAAGGTTGAAGTTCTCTCTCGAATTGATTTCAAATAGGAAGAGGGCCCATAAACTCAGAGTGAAATAAAAGATATAATATATCTGGTATAAATAGAAGAAATCATAGATATAAGCTTTCCCAATTCAATCTCCTTCCCATATATATAATACTCATGGGATAGAGAATAAACTGGGCTGTTATCAGTTAATACATTAATTTATCCATTATTTTCAAAGAGACTGAATTGCATTTGCAGCTGGAGACAGAAAGGTGGGGTTCAGATCATAGAATAGGATCTGTGAATATAGACTGGTGGATATACAACCTATAAAAAATCTGGGAAACTATAGTGTATTAGTCTGTTCTCATACTGCAATAAGATACTATCAGAGACTGGGTAATTTATAAGAAAAAAGGTTTAATTAACTCACAGTTTGGCATAGCTAAGGAGGCCTCAGGAACAGAGGATCATGGCAGAAGGCAAAGAGGAAGTAGGCACCTTCTTTACAAGGTGCCTTATGCAGAAAAGAGAGAGTGTGTAAAGAAGGAACTGTGAAACATTTATAAAACCATCATATCTCATGAGAAGTCACTATCATGAGAACAGACTGAAGGAAACAGCATGGGGTCTCTCCCTCAACATGTGGAGATAATGGGGATTACAACTCAAGATAAGATTTGGGATGGGAACACAGAGCCAAACCATGTAATTCCATTCCTGGTCACTCTCAAATCTCACATTCTTTTTTACATTTTAAATCCAATTATGCCTTCGCAACAGTCCCCTAAAATCTTAATTCATTCCAGCATTAACCCAAAACTCCAAATCCAAAGTTTCATCTGAGACAAGGCAGTCTCTTTCATCTATGAGCCTGTAAAATCAAAAACAAGTCAGTTACTTCCAAGATACAATGGGGTTAGAGGCATTGGGATGTTGTATTTCAAATGGGATAAACTGGCCAAAATGAAGGGGCTACAGGCCTTATGCACATCCAACAGCCAACAGGGCAGTGATTAAATCTTAAAGCTCCAAAATGATCTCTTCTGACTCCATGTCTCACATCCAGGGCAAACTGATGCAAAGGATAGGCTCCCACAGCCTTGGGAAGCTTTTTCATGCACTGGCATTGATTGTGTGTAGCTTTTCCAGGCACATGGTGCAAGCTGTCAGTGGATCTAACATCCTGGAGTCTGGAGGATGGTGGCCCTCTTCTCATAGCTCCACTAGACAGTACCCCAGTGGGGACTTTGTGTGGGGGCTCCAACCCCACATTTCCCTTCTGCACTGCCCTTGCAGAGATTCTCCAAGAGTGCTCAGCCCCTGCAGCAGACTTCTGCCTGGACATCCAGACATTTCATACATCCTCTGAAATCTAGGCAGAGGTCCCCAAACCTCAGTTTTTGAATTCTGTGTGCCCACAGGCCCAACACCACATGGAAGCTGCCAAGGCTTGGTGCTTTCACCCTCTGAAGCAACAACCTGAGCTATACCTTGGCCCCTTTTAGCCACTGCTGAAGCTGAAGCAGCTAGAGTGGAGCACTCCATGTCCCAAGGCTCAGCCCAGGAAACCATTTTTTCCTTTTAGGGTTCTGGGTCTGTGATAAGAGGGGCCGGCATGAAGATCTCTAACGTGCCTTGGAGACATTTTCTCCATTGTCTCGGTGATTTTGCAATTAACATTCAGCTCCTTATTTATGCAAATTTCTGCAGCCAACTTGAATTTCTCCCCAGGAAATGGGATTTTCTTTTCTATCACATAGTCAGGCTGCAAATTTTCCAAACCTCCTAGGCTCTGCTTCCCTCTTAAACATAGGTCTAATTTCAAATCATCTCTCTCAATTTAGAAGTTCCACAGATCTCCAGGGCAGGGCCGAAATGCCATCATTCTCTTTGCTAAAGCATAGTGAGTGACCTTTGCTCCAGTTCCCCAAGTTCTTCATCTCCATCTGAGATCACCTTAGCCTGGACTTCGTTGTTCATATCAATATCAGCATTTTGGGCAAAACCATTCAACAAGTCTCTAGGAAGTTCCAAACTTTCTCACATCTTCCTGTCTTCTGAGCCCTCCAAACTGTTCCAACCTTTGCCTCTTACCCAGATCCAAAGTCCTTTTCATATTTTCAGATTATTTTTATAGCAGTATCCCACTTCTGGTACCAATTTCCTGTATCAGTCCATTCTCACAGTGCTATAAAGATATACAGAAAACTGGGTAATTTATACAGAAAAGAGGTTTAATTAACTCACAGTTCCATATGGCTGGGAAGCCTTAGGAAACTTACAATCATGGCAGAAGGTGAAGGAGTAGCAAGCATCTTCTCCACAGGTGACAGGAGAGAGAATGTGTGTGAATAAGGAACTCTCAAACACTTATATAACCAGCAGATCTCGTGAGAACTCACTCACTATCATGAGAACAGCATGAGAGAAACCACCTCCATGATCCAATCACCTCCCACCAGGTCTCTCCCTTGACACATGAGGATTATAAGAATTATTATTTGAAATGAAATTTGGGTAGGGACACAGAGCCAAACCATATCATATGGGAAAAAGATGTTAGACATTTGGAGGTAGGCATGAAATTGCTTGCAGGAAGTCAGAGCAGGTTGTGAGTTTGCAAAGCCTTAAATTAGACTTTGCAGTGGCACTGTCATTGGAAAACAAATCTAGCTTCAAATATAAGGGGTCACACCGTAAGACTGACAGACCAGGTCACAGAACACTGGAGAATCACTCACACTGTTACCAAATGCCAATGCATTCAACTGAGTTCTTAAACAACTCTAACCCCAGGTCCCAAACAAGCAGTGCTGAGTTGCAGGAAAAGAGCCTGTGAGCCCTAGGCATTACGTAGAGCCTGACAATGAGTGTTGAAGTCTCTGACCTTTACCACAGTCTCACCTAGAGGAGATATTTTCTCTGTTAAGCCTAATCCTTAAACTCAAATCTTCTGTACATCAAAGATATTTTCTAATCCAATTAAATTATGGACAAAGTCAGTACATTTACTTTGCAGTCTTTTTTTCAAGTTGTAGTTTCTAGAAACATAAGAATAAAAGCATTTTCTCCTACAAAAAATAAAGAAAAAACTAAAGTATGCATTCATAGTCACATATGACTATGAAATAGAGACTCCCTTATCTATATTTTTCTAATACCACTTGGGAACTTATCAGAGATGAAATGTCTCTCAATCGTTTACTCTTACTTAGAAAGAATAAAGAAGTTTTCATCCATTCAGAAAAAAAAATCTTTTAATGCTAAATGTAATTCATGTCTAA
The DNA here is from genome assembly GCA_963573385.1 of Cacajao melanocephalus. Lineage (NCBI taxonomy): Eukaryota > Metazoa > Chordata > Mammalia > Primates > Pitheciidae > Cacajao > Cacajao melanocephalus. The sequence continues at coordinate 11,170 of CAUYLG010038439.1, forward strand.
ATATTAATTATCTTAATTTTGCTACTAACAGTTCAGAGGTTGAGCTCTATATAAAACATTCTCACTGTAATAAGAGGTTTTGATTTTTTTAAAAAAAACCTCCTGACATTCTGTAATTTAGGGCAATAATCTCTCAGAACATGTATTTACTGTTTATTATTCTATTATTTCTCAGAGCATTATTACTGGACAACTTATAAGTGAGCCCTTCTGATTTTATTTTTTATGAAGATGCTACATACACAAATCCTATTTTATAGTGTGGATAAAAGAAGTGGTAAACTGTATTATAAAATAAATCTCCATTTTATAAAAAGCTTTATCTAAAATTCTTCACGGCATGATTTTCTACATGGTCATCTTTTGTTCACACTCCGATAAATAAATAGCTGCAGTCAAGGGCTGAGAGGCTTAGATAATTACATATAGGGTATATGAAATATAATCTATCCAAAATGAAGATAAGACAATCTGAAATGAGAGGTTTTTGTATCCAGAGAAAATTTCTACAAGAAAAACAACTTTTCTTGGTTGTTTTCTGGAATATATCTAATTTTGAAAATAAAATCCAGTGGCCAATGATATGAATATCATTTCACAGTGTGACAACAAACACTCTGTCTATACTATTTAGGGAATCCCTAACTGATCCTCTGCCCCCCTGAACCTTGTCCATTATATCCCTTAATTGAAACAAAAGCAGGAAGTCCATATTATTCACAAAGAGTCTTCATTTTGGTTGCCAGAAACTCAAGCTTACACTTGTGTTTACTCTCCCCTCTTAGAATGTGAGCCTTAATGATTAAGGATTTTTTTTTACCCATTTTGTTCCCTACTATATCACTGAGAACAATTCCTGGTTATACATTACATGTTGATATACTTATTTAAAGTGTTTTATTTATGTGAGATAGAATAAGTAAGCTAGCTTAAAACCAGCTTAAATGATGTCAGTGTGCATTATGGATTCAGGGTGGCAAACAAAGCCACAAAAGTTCTTGCTAAGCCTTCGGTGTCTTGACTCAACTCTGCTGGACTTTGCCATTTGTTCCCGTTTATTTACATCTCTTTTGATGATGGCTCACTGCCCCACAGGGAAGGGAAGACAGCCACTGACAACCCAAGCCTTTTCTCTTTCGCTTATAACCTAGTGAATGTTTATAAAATATATTGAGAAAACTCCAGTGAGTCTCTTTGAATTTCATACCAACACATATTGCAAAGAAGCAGATGAGGTCACATGAAGGGCAGTGCCACCAGAAAGAACCACATGACATTGAAAACAGCAGCTCCCTAGAGAAAAGAAGAGGTTGGGAAGAGAAAAACCAAATAGACCCACTAATTCCTTGTTCCTAGTTATTATGACAATCAAAGTTAAATCAACACAAGAAGTGTCCCCTTGTCTTAAGAAAACACTTTGCATTCATATATCTGGAGGTCAATCATGGTGGCTCACCATCCCTGACACTTTGGGAGGCTGAGACAGGAAGACTGCTTGAGGTCAGGAGTTCAAGATCAGCCCAAATAACACAGCAAGACCCCATCTCTACAAAAAATACAAAAATTTAAGAAAAAAAAAAGAAAGAAAATTAGCTAGGAGTATTGGTGTGCCTATAGTTCTAGCTACTCAAGAATCTGAGATAAGAAGATCACATGAGTCTAGGAGTTTGAGGCTTCAGTGAGCCAAGATTATGACAGCCTGAATGACAGAATGAGACCCTGACTCAAAACAAAACAAATGTCTCCTGGAACATATTGCTGAAGTGTCAGAGCACCATTTATAGCCACTTGGAACTATTACAAAACCTTCTTGTATTCTGTGCCTCCTCAAAACTGTAAGATTTTTGGTTCACTTGGTAAATGAGTTGTAATAAGACACCCAAATGAGAAATATATTGCCTTCAAAATCCAAAGAAGTCTACTCAGCAGTGGACCGCTTTGTTTCTTTCATCTTGTTTTCTCTCCTCTTCTCTCATCTTTCTTCCTTCTTTTTCTTCCTCTTCCTCCTCCTCCTTCTTCTTCTCCTCCTCCTCTTTTTTTGGTTGTCACAGGGGCCAGATTCAACAACTTATCCATCACCTTAGAAGGAATATCTCAATATGACTCACACCACTAGACCCCTAGAAATTTCACTGAAGTAGAAAGCCCCACTCCATGATATATAAATATCTTACCAATAAATATACAGTAGTTCATACTTCTTGCTCACTAAATCCAATCACCATAATGTCATCTATGTAAAGAACTAGTGTGATATCATACAGAGATAAAAGACAATTCAGATTCATGCAAATTCAACAATGACACAGGGCTAAACAGTTGATATATTTCTTAGGTAAGAGATTGAAGGTATAATTGCTGGCTTTATCAGCAGATTGTGCTTATTGACAAGAACAGAAGAAAAGACACTTGCCAGAACAATAACTTCATATCATAGAATTTGTTAATTTTCTCAATCAATAAAATCACATCTGGAAAAATGTCTGTAATTGGAGTCATTGCTTGGCTAAAACTATGAAAATCCGAGGACTACCTTGCAGCTCCTACTTGGATGAACAGAGACCAGTGTGTAGAAACTCATATCAACAACTTTTGCTCCAAGAACTAATACAGGAACATACCGGGAAAGCCAGGAGAATCTGCAAACCCTTTGAAGGAACTGGATCGCCGCTGCAGGCTCCCAGAGACACTAAAAAGCTGTGAGTCTGCTTGCTTTCTTAGTAGGGAGGCTTGTGGTCTGGGGCAAGTTCTCAGCCCTGGGTACTGGCTGCTTGGAAATAGACTCGGTACTATTGCGGAGGCACAGTGTGAGTGAGATCAACCTTTAAGACTGCCGACTGTGTGGGAGTGGGTTGAAGCCTGCGGCTGCTGGCTTTCCCCCACTTCCCTGATGACCTGTATGATGCAGCAGAGGCAGCCATAATCCCCCTGAAAACATAACTCCATTGGCCTGGGAACCACACCCCCAAGCCCCTCAACAGACACAGCAAAATGCCCAAAAAATGTCTAAGCTCAGACACACCTATCCCTGCCCCCACCTGGTGATCTTTTTCTACCTGCCCTGGTAGCTAAAGAAAAAGGTTATAATCTCATGGGAGCTCTATGGTTCTGGCCACCACCTGAGAATCCTGAACACTTAACCAGGTGTCCCTAAGGCAAGTGTGCATCCTCCCTATGGGACCACAGTTGATGCTCTCTCAAATGCGCCACGTCATGTCTCTAATTTTAATGCCAACAAAATTGGTTGTAATCAAATTTTAAAATAATCATAATTTCCCCCCCCCCGACCTTTTAAAGATAAAGTGCCACCTCCTGGCTGAAGGCCAACTAACACAAACCCAGTGCACTAAATAAAAATACAACCAAGCACCCCAACAATCCACGTCACTCCCCTGACACCTCAATGGGAGCAGGTGCTGTTATCCATGGAGGAAAGACATGAATATGGATCAAATCACAGGACTCTCTGAAGACACTCCCCAGTACCAGCCTGGAGCCTGGTACCCCATTGGGTAGCTAGACCCAGAAGAGCAAAAACAATCACAGCAGTTTGGCTCTCAGGAAGCCCCATTTCTAGGGAATGGGGGCAATACCACATCAAGGAAGCACCTTGTGGGACAAAAGAACCTGAGCAGCAGCCTTGAGTGTAAGATCCTCCCTTTGACACAAATGAAAAGGAACCAGAAAAACAATTTTAACACTATGATAAAACAAGGTTATTTAACACCACCAAAACATCATACCATCTCACTAGCAATGAATCCAAGCCAAGACAAAATCTCTGAATTGCTAGAAAAAGAATTCAGAAGGTCAATGATTAAGCTAATCAAGGAGGTACCAGAGAAAGGTGAAGTTCAACTTAAATAAAAAACATGATACAGAATATGAAAGAAAAAATCTTCAGTGAAATGAGTGGCATAAATAAAAAACAATCCCAACCTCTGGAAATCAAGGACACACTCTGAGAAATGCAAAATGCACTGAGAAGTCTCAGCAATAGAATCAAACAAGCAGAAGAAACAACTTCAGAGCTTGAAGACAAGGCTTTTGAATTAACCCAATCCATCAAAGACAAAGACAAAAGAATTTAAATAATGAACAAGGCCTCCAAGAAGTGTGGGACTCTGTTAAATGTCCAAACCTAAGAATTATTGATGTGCCCAAGGAAAACAAGAAATCTAAAAGTGTGGAAAACATATCTGAGGGAATAATTGATTAAACTTCCCCAACCTAGCTAGAAATCTAGATATTCAAATACAAGAAGCTCAAAGAGCATCTAGGAAATTCACTGCAAAAATATCATTGCCTAGGCACATAGTCATCAGGTTATCTAAAGTCAAGATGAAGGAAGGAATCATAAGAGCTGTGAGGCAAAAACATCATGTAAAGTACAAAGAAAAACCTATCAGATTAACAGAAATTTTCTCAGTAGAAACTCTACAAGCTAGAAGAGATTGGGGTCCTATTTTTAGCCTCCCTAAACAAAACAATTATCAGCCAACAAGTTTGTATACAGCAAAACTAAGCTCCATAAAGGAAGGAAAGATACAATCTTTTCCAGACAAACAAATGCTGAAAGACTTCACCACTAGCAAGCTAGAAATATAATAACGGACAAAAAAAAACCCTCTAAATCTCAAAAAAGAATCATCCAGATGTACCAAAGTAGAACCTCCTTAAGCCCAAATCTCATAGGACCTATATAATAATATAAAACAATGACACAATGGAAAAAAACAAGATATTCAGGCAACAAATATTACAATGAGTAGAATAGAATCTCACATCTCAATACTAACATTGAATGTAAATGGCCTAAATGCTCCACTTAAAAGATACAGAATGGCAGAATGGATAAGAATTCACCAGCCAAGTTTCTGCTCTCTTTAGGAGACTCACCTAACACATAGAGACTCACATAAACTTAAGGCAAAGCGGTGGAAAAAGACATTGCATGCAAGTGGACATCAAAAGTGAGTAGAAGTAGCTATTCTTATATCAGATAAAACAAACTTTAAAGAAACAGCAGCTTAAAAAGACAAGGGAGTACATTATATAATGATAAGTGCCTTATCGAACAGGAAATATCACAGTCCTAAATATGCATGCACCTAACACTGAAGCTCCCAGATTTATAAAACAATTACTACCAGACCTAAGAAATGAGATAGAAGGCAACACAATAACAGTAGGGGATTCTATGACTTCATTGACATCACTAGACAAGTCATTAAGACAGAAAGTCACCAAAGAAAAAATGGAATTAAACTATACTCTAGAACAAATGTACTCAACAGATATTTACAGAATATTCTACCCAACAACTTCAGAATATACATTCTATTCATCAATACATGGAACATTCTCCAAGAAAGACCATATGATAGGCCACAAAACAAATCTCAACAAATTTAAGAAAACTGAAATTATAGCAAGTAATGTCTCAGACCACAGTGGAATAAAATTGGAAATCAACTCCAAAAGGAACCCTCATAACCATGCAAATACATGGGAATTAAATAACCTGCTCCTGAATGATCATTGGACCAAGAATGAAATCAAGATGAAAATTTAAAAACTCTTTGAACTGAACGATAATGGTGATACAACCTATCAAAACATCTGGTATACCGCAAAAGTGGTGCCAAGAAGAAAGTTCATAGCATTAAATGCCTAGATTAAAAAGCCTGAAGGAGCATGCATGGACAATCTAAGGTCACATCTCACAAAACTAGAGAAACGAGAACATTCCAAACCCAAATTCAGCAGGAGAAAAGAAATAACAAGATTAGAGCAGAATTAAATAAAGTTGAAAGAAACAAATGAACAACAACAACAAAAACAATACAAAAGAAAAACGAAACAAAAAGTTGGTTCTTTGAAAAGATAAATAAAATTGATAAACCATCATCAAGATTAACCAAGAAAAGGAAAGACCATCCAAATAAGCTCAATTGGAAACAAAACGGGAGGGCTGGGCATTGCGGCGCATGCCTGTAATCCCAGCACTTTGAGAGGCCACGGTGGGCAGATCACCCGAGGTAAGGAGTTTGAGACCAGCCTGGCCAAAATGGTGAAACCTCATCTTACTAAAAATACAAAAAGTTAGCCAGCATGATGGTGTACCTGTAATCTCAGCTACTCGGAGGCTGCGGCAGGAGAATAACTTGAACCCAGGAGGCAGAGCTTGCATTGAGCTGAGATTACACCACTGCACTCCAGCCTTGGTGACAGAGTGAGACATCATCTTAAAAGCAAAGAAAAGAAAAGAGAAAAGGAAAAGAAAAAAGAAACAAAATCAGAAATACTACAACCGACACCACAGAAATGCTAAAGATCATTCAAAGCTGCAATGAACAGCTTTATGTGCATAAACTAGAAAAGCTAGAGTATATCAATAGATTCCTGGAAATATACAACCCTACTAGCTTAAAACAGGAAGAATTAGAAACCCTCAACAGGCCAATAACAAGCAGAAAGATTGAAATGGCAATAACAAAATTGCCAGCAAACAATACCACAAAAAAGTCCAGAGCCAGACAGATTCACAGCTGCATTCTTACCATATATTCAAAGAAGAATTCGTACCAATCTTATTGACACTATTCCACAAAAGAGAGAAAGCGAGAAACCTCCCTAATCCATTCTACAAAGCTGGTATTACCCTAACACCAAAACCAGGGAAGGACATGCCAAAAAAGAGAAAACTATAGACCAATATCCCTGATAAACACAGATGCAAAAATCCTCAACAAAATACGAGCAAACCAAATCCAACAGTGTAGCAAACAGATACTCCACCATAACCAAATGGGTTTTATACTAGGGATGGTTTAAAATACGCAAATCTGTAAATGCGACATACTATATAAACGGGATTAAAAACAAAAATCGCGTGATCATCTCAATAGATGCAGAAAAAGCACTTGACAAAATTCAGTAACTCTTTATGATTAAAACCCTCAACAAAATCGGCATAGAAGGGATATACCTTAATGTAATAAAAGCCAACTGTGACAAACCCACAGCTAACATAATACTGAATGGGGAAAAGTTGAAAGCATTTCCATTGAGAACTAAAACAAGACAAGGATGGCCACTCTCACCACTTCTATGTGACATAGTTCAGCTCAACTATTTGTCCTCTAAAGAAAACAGATCTTGGAGAATGATAGTGTATTTTCACAATCTTTTGAAAAATTCTGTTTTTTTAATTTCAATAGGTTTTTAGGAAGCAGGTGGCGTTTGGTAACATGAACTCACCAAATAAGTGAGTTGAATAGAGCTGTGATGGGAATCACCAGCTTGCATCTTTCAAATACTTGGTGGTGGTATTAAATTTCTGCAATCCCTCTAGAAGAGAGAGAGAGAGAGAGAGAGAGAGAGAGAGGAAAAGAGAGAAACAGAAAGTGTGTGTGTGTGTGTGTGTGTGTGTTTGTATTTTACTAGGTAGATGCAATTCTACTTTCTGCCACTGGCGTTTTCCACTGTAACAGACCTTATCCCATAGGTCAGGAAACCAATGTGAGGATTCTGCCAGCTGCTGAGTATGTCTATTCCAACGATTCATTCTAGAATTAGAGAAATAAACACAGAATGGATGTAAGTACCCACTGTGGGACTCACTGAGCTTACTAGGAGACAGACCTGAGCTAAAGCACCATTGATCACTGAGCACCATAAGCCCCTCACCAAACCCGGAGTTAACATAATGCTGAATGGGGAAAAGTTGAAAGTATTTCCATTGAGAACTAAAACTTTTCCCCATTCAGATGATCATGTGATTTATTTCAAATGGTGGGCCACTGTGACATTTGGGTCTCCTGAAATTAGTGTCAGTTGAGAACCACTGTCCAGTAGTTCCAAGACAGCCTGATTATTTTCTTTTCCCCAGCAGACTGTCACCCTGGCAAAAAGACACAGGTTCCATTGGGGGAGGCTGGAAGGAAGATCTGCACTGAAAAATTTAAGACCTGAGCACACCTTTTCTCAAGGCCCTCAAATTGCCCAAATTGTTATTCCATACCTCGGTTTCCATTTTTACCATTGTCTCAGTTTGTTCCTTATGCTATAACAAAATATCACAGACTAGGAAACTAATAAATAATAGAAATTTATTTTTCACATTTCTTGGGCTTGAGAAGACCAAGATCAAGGTGCCAGAAGATTCAGTGTCTGATAAGGACAATTCTCTGCTTCCAAGATGGGACTTTCTGCTGTGTCCTCACATAGTGGAAAGGCACAATAGATAAACAGATTCATCTCATCTCTTTTATAGGGTCCGTAATCTCATTCATGAAGGGAAAGTTTTTAACACTTGATCACCTCCACAAAGCAGGACCAATTAAGTTTCAACATATACATTTTAGGGGACACATTCAGACCATAACAAACAACTAGGTCCCAGAGATTATTGTCCTTCAAGCTCTCCTTCAATCACTAAGCAGTAACAACAACTGACAATATAGCTTATTTAAATTATTTTCAACCTTATTTAATATCTTAACACCGCACAATTGAAAAAGTGCTTTGGCATCATTTATTTCAGTTGGTCAATGAAATATTTTTCAGAGAGGTTTGAATAGATATTAGCATTAAGATGAGAAAAATGACCTGGGGCTCATGTCATTAATGTTATTTCATCCAAATCAATTTCAGAGGCAATATTTGCGGAGAACACTAATGTCAGTATTTATTTGGATTATAATTTCATTGTTCAATATTTCTAAATCAGACTACAATGAACAACTGTAAACAGTGTGATAAGAATGTCATGTTAAAATTAATTATATATACTCATTTCATGGAAAATAAAAACCTGACAGATATGTTGAATTAATTTTTACAGAGTCAAACTGTAAAATTCCTTTGTATCATTTAGAAATTTCATTAATTAAACAAATAATTTAAATAATGGATGATTACAAAAGAAAATAATGGCTAATGCAAATTACGGTTAATGACCTTACATAGACCCCCAGTCAGAAAAATATATTTATTACTTTCTTAATTGTGACATCACAAAATTTTATTAATATCAATATAAAAAAGATACATGAACATGACTTGCTTTATTAGCTAATTCTTTTATTTGCATCGTTCATTTAAAAACATTGTAAACAAATGTAATATGATATTTTATGTCTTCTATATCTTCAAATAATAAATGTAGACTAGAGATCTGATTCGGTACAGCTTAATAGAAAAAACTCATTTTAAAAAATATAGAAGGAATTCACACATTTAGATTTAATCAAATAAAAGATAACCACCTAGAGAATGACATTCAACTAGTAGTCCACTGAAATTACAGAATAAAAGAACTGGATGCAATTTCAAAATCATATAGTTCATCCTTTCATATTTTACAAATGAGGTAATAATGTCAAAGAGTATGCAACTCCCTTAAGGTCATGGGATAACTAAATGGAAAATTGAAATTTCATTTAGTTCTACTTTTCTTTCAGTGGAAAACATATAAACTTCTTCTGACAATTCTTCATTAAATTGTACATTCTTGGTCCTATTATTGTAAACTTTAGTTAAAATAACATAATAGACACTTTGTAATCAGCTTGCAGAAATGTTGGTATATATGACCATACTTTTAAATATTCACAATAATAAAAACAAAAAAGACAGCTATGTTCTCTGAAAAAGCAAATGTTTGCAATAAATATAACTGAAATTCACAAAATCATTAACAAGATAGTAAATCAAGGAAATAAATAGTGCACGTTCATCAAGTTATTGCATGAGAGGATATAAGAAATTAACATTTTATGTCTAGCATTGTACCTATATCAATCATTACCATAAAGTTTTAGCTGTATTTTAAAAATTAAGATATATATATATATAGAGAGAGAGAGAGAGACACACACACACACACATACACACACACACACACACACACACACACATACTATGCTAATTGCTCAAATTCAAATATCTAGTAAATGACAGAATATTTAGGCATGGTTTTGTCAAATTACATATATATATATATATATATATATATATATATATATACACATATTTTTTTTTTTTGAGATGGAGTTTCACTCCTGTTGCCCAGGCTGAAGTGCAATGGCACAATCTCGGCTCACTGCAACCTCTGCCTCCACGGTTCAAGTGATTCTCATGTCTCAGCCTCCCTAGCAGCTAGGATTACAGGTCCACACGCCATGCCTGGGTAATTTATATTTTTAGTAGAGATGGTGTTTCTCTATGTTTGTCAGGCTGGTCTCAAACTCTTGACCTCAGGCGATCTGCCCACCTTGGCCTCCCAAAGTGCTGGGGTAACAGGCATGAGCCATTGCACCTGGCCATTGATTTTAAATTGTTATAGTTTTTAAAACTTGGAAGTAAAATTAACTTGAATTAAGAAATAAGGCATATCAAGGCTGGGAGCAGTGGCTCATGCCTGTTATCCCAGAAGTTTAGGGGGCCGAAGTGAGTGGATCACTTGAGGTCAGGAGTTTGAGACCAGCCTGGCCAATATGGTGAAATCACATCTCTACTAAAACTATAAAAATTAGCCAGGCATGGTGGTGCCCGGCAGTAATCTCAGCTACTAGGGAGGCTGAGGTGGCAGGATCTCTTGAACCCAGAAGACAGAGCTTGCAGTGAGCTGAGACAGTGCCATTGTACTACAGTCTAGGAGACAGAGCAAGACTCTGTCTCAAACAAAAAAAGAAATAAGGCATATCGGTATACATTTATGAAATCCATGGGGTTTTGACTGATAACTAATAAGCAATTATCAATGATATTAAAAATACTTTATATCCTCATGCTTGATCCATTTAAGACTTTTAGCTTGTCAGTATTGTTATTATTATTTCAAAAGTGACATCATACTAACCAAAATTTCAATTTAAAAAATTATATATAAAATTACTTATTCAATGAACATTTATTATTTTAGCTACTTAAGATTTTTCTTTCTATTGTATAGTTTCCTTTTCTAGTTGGCTTTCACATATTTATTAGTAGAAAATTCCTATTACTTTTATTAAAAAAGAGATTCCAATCACCTTTATTAGAAAGGGTACATTATTCTTCCAGAGAATGTCTGCTGGAAATTAATATTTACATAGGGATTTTTTTAACCAATGCCCTTTTTACCTCTGTAGACAATCTCATGCATGTCTACCTTCAAAATATAAATATCTTGCAAATCTCTTGTGGTAGATATTAGTAGTACTCATTAATATTTTCAATTATCTTGACATTCTAGGCAGATAAGAGGATTATACTTGATACTCTAAATTAGAACTGGCTATGTGTCTTACTTTGGCTCATGAAATATTATTCACTTCCAGGTGGAAACGTTTAAGAGTCAGTGAAAGAGTTGGTTCTCTTTCTATGCTCAAAGACCTTTATTGAGATGATGGGAGTGTAAAATGGCTGACCTTTTGTCAGCCAGTGTCCATGGCAATGATAAGCAGAGCCTTCCTGCCAAACAACATTGGACATGCTTCTAAGAGTGGGGAGTGGTTTGTTACCGCACCATAAAATAACCTAACTTGAAGACATCTTTACAAAAGGCCTGTCTTCCCAGAACCTTTACTATTACATCCAAATTCAGACGAACATTTTTACCTACATAATTCACAGCCCTATCAGGTTCTTCCTCTATTATTTACAACTGCCACCAACATGCTTTGGTATTTAATTGTAGTTCCTTGCTTTGGATCTATATTTATATAAATATAGTGTATATCAATCTAAATAGATCCAACTATGACAAAAATACTGGTGTCATATTATGTGGTTGTTACACATTTTGGAGTAAAGCCTTCACTGTGTTGATTATTACTACCCCTTATTTAGAACGTACAAACCACAACATGATAAACATTTATGTCTACAAATCCAGAATTAATAAAGGATAGCATCATGCCACACTGAATCAGGCTCTAGTTTGGTTTTGTTTTTGGAATAATAGTCACAAGTTAATGTCTCCATCAAGATAGTCTTCTTCCTCACTCCACAAAGTCCTTATCATAAAGCCATTTATATTATTTTTATATATATTTTATCATTTTAATGGCAGCATGTAATACATTGAAGTGATGTAACTCCAGGCATTTTTGCAACATATTTTTGATACAGAATAATATATTTCAGATTTATTTATAAGTAGAAAATGAGTTTACTTGTTTTAGCTTCAGTATAGTGTTTAATCTTGTGATTTTACCATGATTCATACATTAATTCATTTATTGTTAGATATTTAGATTAGTTTCTGCCTTCACATTTATTAATAACAGTGAAACAAATACCTTTGTATATTTCTACAAGTGTATATTTTTAACAGCTTCTCTCCAGAATAAATGTAAAAGTGGAATTGCTAAGTCATGGGGCAATCTTATCTCTAATTTATCCAGATTTTGTCAATTTATTTCTTAGAAATTGCTGTAGCAATTTGCACTCTCAAAAGCAATTTATGAGAGCTCATATTTCTCATTTCTTCACCACCATCTTGATTAAATTGATATATATATGAATGATATGAAAATCAATTTATACTCAGTTTACATTTTCATCAAAGTGGCTTATATGAAATACAACTAAAATTAATTTTTCTTTTATTTATTAGTTTCAACGTCCAGTAATATTTTGGTTTTCTACTTTCATGAGTTGCCCTTCACATCTTTTGCTTTTTACCTGTTGGAATGTGTTTTTATTTTTGCATGTTAATTTCTTATTAATTACGTGCTTTGCAGGTGCTTTCTGCAAGTCAGTCACATAAATTTTTACCTTGTCAAGGTATCTCTTTTATACAGACATTTAAATTTTAGCATAATTGTATGTTTTATGAGTTATGTTTTCCACATTTTACAAAATGTTCTACCCACTCATTGTTAAAAAAATTGTCTCCTGTATGTATTCTAAAGGCTTTACATTTTATTTCTCACATTTAGATCTTGAATCTTTTTTTTTTTAATTTAGTGTGAAAGGAAAAAACACATTTTATTTTTTATTTTTCCATATAGATAACCATGAGTTGTGGCTATTCTGGAACCATTTATTGACTAGCTTTATTAAACTACATATATTTCAACATTTCCTTTAGATATATCCCATATTTTAGACATTTTGTTCATAGCTAAGCTGATATCACACATTACCTAAAATTAGTTACTTCACTCTATAATTCTATAAACCTCATCTTAAAACATGTATTAAAATGAAATAAAAGAATGTTCTACATAATTCTTATTAAAATAGTTTGATTTCTATCATTCATCATCCACCTAATTTATTGAATCAAATGTAAAAAAGTGGCATATGATTGATCTACTTATGTACCAATCTCCATAAGTGATATATGATATGTAAACTAGGTCACATCATGCCTCAGCTTCAAAGTCCACAGCCAATGAGTTCAGAATAATTCTAACCACTTACCATGGACTCGAACATATCTAGACTCCACCTAGTTATCAATATCTCATTTTATATAAATTTTTTACATTCACCATACCCCTAATAAATGGATCTTCATTTATTGTTTGACAAAACCAATTTCTCTCCCTTCCTAGGGTCACTGTGCAATTTATTTTGTCTGACTGGATAACTCTGCTCAGATTTCTAAATATTTTTTTTAATTCAGCTTTCAAATTAAATGTAACACTTCAAATAGAGTCCTTCTTGATCAACAAATAAAAGCTCACTCTTTTATCATATCAAATTACCTACTACATAGCATTTTTTAGCCAAAACTATATGAAAATGCATATGTTTTCTATTAGTTTATGTTTCTGTCCTCCAAACAGTACAATTTTTATAAAATCTATGGTTTGATTTCTAAACTTCTCATTGTTCAATCCATAACACATAGAAGCATATCTAGCATGTTGTAGCCACTTATTTGATATTCACCCAATAAAGACTGAAGAAAGTAATAAAACTGTGCTTTTATTTGTCAATTGTTTATACTATATAATCTTCAAAATTATTTATCAATTTACTTTTCTTATTTATTTTGAAAAAATATCAAGACTATTTTATTTATATTATAAACTCTAAGCAATGGGAACTAAAAATAACAAATCCAATTGGAAAACAACCCTGCCCAAAATAGAATTTTAATTAAGTAAATTTTAAGACTGAAAAATTAAAATCAAATCCCTACCTTTCCAATTGCATCCACGAGAGTTTTTAATATAGATAATAAGAAATAATCTTATTGTCAGTATATTTCCCCTAGTATACTAATGTTAAAACCTGCTTAAGTATCTTTTGCCCTATTCTTTAAAATTACCTTTTCATAATCTTCTTTATCTAGATTATCAAAACAAAGTTTAATAATGATGTTATATTAGATAAATTTAAAGAATTTGGTCTAGATTTGTGGCTCTACCAGGGAAACAGAATACATGACATAAATATAGAATGTAACAACCAGTACAAGCCACTCCAAAAATGTACCAAATGGTAAAGAGCATTGACACAATGAAGAAACTGCGTCAACTAATGGGAAAAACAACCAGCTAGCAACAAAATGTCAGGATCAAATTCACACATAACAATATTAGCCTTAAATGTAAATGATCTGAACATCCCAATCAAAAGACACAGATTGGCAAATTGGATAAAAAGTCAAAACCCACTGGTGTGCGGTATTCAGGAAAACCATCTCACATGCAAGGATATACATAGGCTCAAAATAAAGGGATGGAGGAGGATTTACCAAGCAATTGGAGAGCAAAAAAAAGGCAGGAGTTGCAATCCTAGTCTCTGATAAAATAGACTTTAAACCAACAAAGATCAAAAGAGACAAAGAAGGGCATTACATATTGGTAAAAGGATCAATGCAACAAGAAGAGCTAACGATCCTAAATATATACACACCAATACAGGAGCACCCAGATACATAAAGCAAGTTCTTAATGACCCACAAAGAGACTTAGACTCCCACACAATACTAGTGGTAGACTTTAACACCCCACTGTCAATATTAGGCAGATCAATGAGACAGAAAATTAACAAGGATATCCAGGACTTGAACTTATATCGGGACCAAGCAAACCTAATAGACATCTAGAGAACTCTCCACCCCAAATCCACAGAATATACATTCTTTCAGCACCACATCACACCTACTCTAAAATTGATCACATAATTGGAAGTAAATCACTCCTCAGCAAATGCAAAGAACAGAAATCATAACAAACACTCTCTCGGACCACAGTGCAATCAAATTAGAACTCAGGATTAAGAAACTCACTCAGAACCACACAACTTCATGGAAACTGAACAACTGGCTCTTGAATGTTGACTGGATAAACAATGAAATGAAGTCAGAAATAAAGATGTTCTTCAAAATCAACGAGAATGAAGACACAATGTACCAGAATCTCTGGGACACATTTAAAGCACTGTCTAGAGGGAAATTTGTGGCAATAAATGACCACAGGAGAAGCAAGGAAAGATCTAAAATCGACACTCTATTGTCAAAATTGAAAGAGTTAGAGGAACAAGATCAAAAAAACTCAAAAGCTAGCAGAAGACAAAAAATACCTAAGATCAGAGCAGAACTGAAAGAGATAGAGAAATAAAAAAAGACCCTTCAAAAAATTAATAAATCCAGAAGCTGTTTTTTTGAAAAGATCAACAAAATAGACTGACCACTAGCCAGATAAATAAAAAACAAAAAGAGAGAAGAATCAAATAGATGCAATAAAAAATGATAAAGGGGATATCACCACAGATTCCACAGAAATACAAACTACCATCAGAGATTACTACAAAAACCTCTATACTCATTAACCAGTAAACCTGGAAGAAATGGA
>CAUYLG010038440.1:0-45857 GCA_963573385.1 Cacajao melanocephalus
GGTTGGGGTGCGCCTATATCTCACCATTGGGCAACGCCTGGGAAAAAAGCTCAAAAACCCGTATTAAAAGCAAAAAAAAAAAAAAAAAAAAAAAAGCAGATACAACAAAAATAAGAAATAAGATGTTTTAAAATTTCCCAAACATAAATTCATGTCCCCAAAATAAATCTGATGTTTCAACTAGCTTGTTTCATATAAACCAAACAATCGGTGTCTGTGAAAGTGTAAGCTGTCCCAGTGATGTACAGCTCTTTTCTTTCTATAAGCAGCAGCGTTTGGTTGGTACCCTGGATGTTTTGCTAAAACTTCTAACTAGCATTCTATTTATTATTCAGATGGATTAGAAAAATAAATTTTTCTTTTGACAGTTGGGTTGCTTTTTAAAGAATTACTTGTTTTAATTTACACCCTTCTATTGCAACACTTGAATCTGACACCTCAAGCATAACTCACAACTTGCATTTGCTTATTTATTAATGGAGAAAGGTGGCTGGAGAAAAAATGTATGAAATCTTCATCTAGTTCATAACCTCTAGCTCTAGTTCAGTCTCTGGGATATGAAGCAAAGCAGCCATACTAAGGAGAAAATTCACATTGGCTTTTTGACTTTTACTTAATTTAAAAGATTCCACAGTTTTGTTTTTTGATAGACCTTTGTAAATAATTTTCTCAGACCCAGCACCATGATTTAAAACCATTTACTTGGGCTGGGTGCTGTAGCTCATGCTTGTAATCCCAGCACTTTGGGAGGGCGAAGCGGGTGGGTCACTTGAGGTTAGGAGTTTGAGACCAGCCTGGCCAATACAGTGAAACCCCATCTCACTAAAAATACAAAAATCAGCCGGGCATGGTGGCATGTGCCTGTAGTCCCAGCTACTCGGAAGGCTGGAGCAGGAGAATTGTTTGAACCTGGGAGGTGGAGATTGCAGTGACCTGAGATCACACCACTGCACTCCAGCCTGGGCATCACAGCGAGACTCTGTCTCAAAAATAAAATGAAATAAAATAAAACCATTTACTTTTCCATGTATTCTACAGGATAACTAAAGCAGCACAAGGCATAAGTTAAGGGAAAAGAGCAAAGGAGACGGATGGGAAAGCCCACATCACTGGGGTTCCTTAGATTCCTACCTGACAAAATATTTCATGTTTCTTGTGTAGCACATAGCTATTCTAATGAACTGGTCAGCTGAGCTGGAGACGTTTTTACCACTTAAACAAGACCTACAGTGTTCCATCGGGAAGGCTCATTCATTCCTTATAGTGTCAAGATGAAAGAAAAACTGCAGAGAAGGTGAAAGCTGGAAAGTGAAACAGAGTAGTAAGTACTGAAAATGTCTTAGCTCAAAGGCACAGAGTTTCTCTCTTTCATTCTTTCTGCTAACCCATGACCAGATGAACAGGTGTAGACTTTCTCAACAGGATGACATGTGGCAGAAAACATTTTCACTTCAAAGTTGCAAACCATATTTGACATTCAACAGCTTTTCATTAGAGCAGGTAGAAGAGAGAATTAAGCTTTACCTCAGCTCGTTACAATTCATTGGTCGTGCTCTGACATAGCAATTACCCTTCGCTCCTAACCAAGACTCCCCAGTCCAGTCATCACATGTGGGATGGAAGGAGGACTGCAGGGGTTTCTCTAACCTCCTTGGACCTGCCTGCAAAGCATAGAAGGATTTTAGAAAGAAGCCCCGGGGTGGAGTGCTCACGTGGCTGGCATGAGAATACCTGACTTCCTGTTGGCACCTGGCATTATAGCACCTTTGCTTCTTCTTGGGTTAATGTGCCTAAATCTTCAGGTAAATCACAAATAACTCATTAGGAAAAAGGCTGGGACCTCTGTTTTACTATATTCCCAGCTCACAGCTTCCAGTAGACCTGCAAGAAAAACCCATAAATATGCCAACTACTTTAAACCAACATACTCAAGAAGTTCCTGGAGCCTGAGAAATTTAACACTAATTCATTACCAGATTCAAACAGCTTCTTCTCACTTACTTCACTAAAAGGCTCCATTCTCTGCTCCACACCTGTTCTCCCAGTGTAAGGAAGTGACATTTCAAGCATTGTGCCTGTTATTAAACTCCTTGCAGCATAAAACTATTTCCAATCAACTACAGGAAAATTGCAAGGTTATTTTATTGTGTGCAAGATGGCTTTTAAAACTGGTGGAAAGTTCCATAAATGAAGTACAACTCGATGCCTCGGATGTTTGTGAGGTAAGGGAATGATTTTGGTGAGGATCCCCCTCCTGCAGTTTCCATGAAACTTTCCAAACCCTCTCTTGCTCCGAGTCAGGCAGCTTTTGCCATCCCTTCTTTCACCTGGCTCCCAGGAGCTCTTCAGGTCTCCATTCAGCTGTCAATCCCTCAGCACTGCCTCTGGCTCCTCAGCTAGCCAAGTCAATCTCCAAAGTCAACTAAATCACTTATCTTGGATGTTAAATAACCAACCTTAGTGTTTGTTTGATGTCCCTCTCCCTCAACAAAATAAATAGATCACTTCGGAAGAAATTCTAGCTAGGTTGACTCCCTATTGTCTAGCAGAGTGCAGCTACTGAGTAAATAAATGACTATTAAGTGAATAAGTAAATGAATGGGCAAAAACATTGCAGAAGGTAGCGGATTTCCCTGTAGCTTGAACACCCTCAGCTTCCCCCTACCCAGACTTGTCTCCCTTCCTGGTCCTTGGGTGGGAGTCTCTTTGCTGGACATGCTGCCGCAGATGAAGCTATTGCTGGATGTGATTTCAGGACTTCTGGGAGGAGAGCTCTCTGGGTGTGTTGCTACCAGGTGGCATGGGCTCCCAAGTCATGCCCATCACAGCAAGGCTGCCCGTAACCTCAGGGACCCATAGTCCTAGTCTACATATAAAGTCAATAAATAATAGCTATTATTCTTAAATACCGCATAATGTGAACATGCTTGCTTTTTTATAATTTCTGGCTATTTTCTAGATTTTTAGTGTAAGGGTATGAAGGCTAGTGGTCTTGTGCCACGGAGAAGCCCTGTCCTGGGAAGGGATGACAAGTGACTCCTTAGGTCAGGTTTAGTGTGTGTCTGTCCGCTTCTTGCAGCATCATCCCCCTCCTAGGACACATCCACCACATTTGTTTGTTGTTGTGATTTCTGTCAGTCTTCCCTGTGTGACCACAAACTCTATGACACGACAGCTCCCTGTCAGCTTCTGATCCTCCCTGTCTTCCGTACTTAACACGTAGTAGGCATTCAATCTATATTCACTCATTGAATAAAGTTATAAAGAAAAAATAATGACATATATTAAGAAAATTCTTGGCAGACATTTTGTGTGCTATGCCTTGCTAAAAAGCTTCACCTAAGCAATTTAAAAATAGAACTCATGGGACAGGCGCGGTGGCTCACACCTGTAATCCCAGCACTTTGGGAGGCCAAGGCAGGTGGATCACGACATCAGGAGTTCAAGACCAGGCAGACCAATGTGGTGAAACCCTGTCTCTACAAAAAAATACAAAAATAAGCTGGGTGTGGTGACAGGTGCCTGTAATCCCAGCCACTTGGGAGGTTGAGGCAGGAGAATCACTTGAATCTGGGTGGCAGAGGTTGTAGTGAGTCGAGATTGGGACACAACACTCCAGTCTGGGCAACAGAGTAAGAAAGACACAGTCAAAAAAAAAAAAAAAAAAAAAAAAAAAAGTAGAACTCTTGGCCAGGCGTGATGCCTCATACCTGTAATCCCAACACTTTGGGAGGCTGAGGCAATGGATCACCTGAGGTCAGGCATTCAAGACCAGCCTGGCCAACATGGTGAAATCCCATCTCCACTAAAAATGCAAAAATTAGGTGGGCATGGTGGTATGCGCCTGTAATCTCAGCTACTCAGGAGACTGAGGCAGGAGAATTGCTTGAACTCAGGAGGCAGAGGTTGCAGTGAGCCGAGATCACACCATTCCCCTCCAGCCTGGGCAACAGGAGCAAAACTCTGTCTCAAAAAACAAACAAACAAATAAATAAATAACTCTTGCTCCAAAATGGATTCAGAACATTTACCCCCTCAGAACTCAGAGACTTGCTACACTTAGAACACACAAAAACAGATTCTACAAGATAAGGAATGGTTAGAAAGCAATCTTTAATTTGCATTAAAAATATAAAATTTATGCTGTAAAACTAGTTGTTTTTATCTCAATAATCATAAGGAGATGACGATCTGATTCCTAGGGCAGCTGATAAACACCTCCTCATGCACAGTCTCAGCCACTTCAAGTGGACACATCTCAGCTGGCATTAGAGAACACAGGCACATCTGTGGCTGCAGCTAGACACTGACATTTCAGCTCCGTGTCTGAATCATGGTATTAACACTACCAGAGTCACAGGTCGAACCCTGTGACAAAGATAATATAAAAAATGTTTCCTATTTTTCTAAAGAAACATGAATAAACATCCCAAAATTGTTTATTTGGAATCTCTGTTAACTTAGTACTTAGAGCCAGTAGTTCCAAAGAGGAAAAAAGAGTCTCAACTTTTATATTTTCAACAGGTCCTCCACCATATTGTGTAGTGACAGCTGCAATTAAATAAAACCTCAATATGACTGAGCAACATTGAAGTTTCATTAGATTCTGTGTAACAAGAAATTTTATAAAGACTCACCATCACCCCTTGGAATTAAATCGTCTCAGGTGAATTTCTAGCAGATGAAACAGCTGAAGCCACATATGTGTGTGTGTTTACATTACGGATACTGTTCTTAAAGAGTTCTTCCCTTTTTATTATTCATAAATAATAAAAAATAAATCATGATATGTTTCCCTGATTACAAATAGCAAATCAATTTTTGAACTGCTTTGAAGATGAAAGAGAAAAGTAAATGCTAATTAATGAGATGTGTATAAAAATTAAGTGAAATAGAGGTGTGTAGTGGGTCTTGTTTTTTCCCTTGGATGTTATTATTTCTAATTATTTTAAGCATTTAAAGGAGGAAAAAAAGCTACTCTGGTGTCAATAAATAAGAACAACCCTCTTTCACAGGTTTTCCTCAAGATCTCTTCTACAATCTCACCAGACCTCTTGGCAAATGGTCCCACCTTGCCCCAACTCATTCTCATTTCAGGTAAGACATTTAGCCTCTTTAGATCTCACTTTCCTCATATGAAAAGTGAGGAGGTTGGCTTAGGAGCGGGATGGGTAACTGGTAACCTAGAGGCAGTATTCTGGATAACAGATACTTGTTAGTCTCACAAATGTAAATGTATATTTAAAGTTATTTCCCAATATTTAATAGTCAAGATAGTTCTCATAACATCTCAGGCTTGGATCTTGGGCTTCTCCTGACACATCAGAACACGGAGACCATGTTCTGGTATGGCACGAAGTCAGGCAGCAAGTGACAGCAACCGCCCTTTTACTCCGGAGACATACCCTCCAGTACACCACGGTCCTCTCCTGCTGGGCCCGCTGCTCCCATGGGTTACCTATGCGACCTCTGGAAGTATCCGAGTTTGCCACCCTTGCTCTGGAGTCCCTTTTGGCTCTAATATTCTCATTCCCAGGGTGATTGTTTACTAAAAAAGGGAGATTTGACTTGGCTTTCAGCACACTGAACTCAGTAGGGGTTTTACTCGTGTTAGCATAGACACAACTATTCATCTGCTTTGTTTAGCGTTTCTGTATGAGACACAAGAAAAATAAATCTAATATTTAGATCACTATCCCACAGTAGAGCAGGTATTCAAAATGTTTTAAAGTTACTGCTGACTAGAGTTGTTCTTCTAGCATGAGCTCTCATTTTAAAGGTTATTTGGATCAGACGATGGGGTCACTGTAGGATAGCTAACAACTCTAACAGATTTCTGGTTATACAATTTAAGTGTTCAAAAATAAAATTCCAGTGTTATACTCTCTTATTCCTTGCAGAACCAATTTTAGAGTGGAAACAAAAAGGACAGACCACTTAAGACGTAGTTGTTCAAAACGAAATGTCAGACTAGGTCAAAATGGACCAAAACTTATGTAAGACTGTACAAAGAAAAAAAATTGTCTGCAATTTTCATAAGTAGAGTCATTTTTAGCTACTGGTGTCATGAAGAGAAAAACAGGAGACTGAATTGGTTCTGAAACTATTTGAAAACATGTTACTTTTATGAGTGCAGATTAGCCTTTAGATTCTTTTCTAAGACAATACTGTATCAGTTTCCTAGAGGTTCAGACTTCTTTTATTTCAGAAATAACTCCAACACTATTCTTTCTTTAGGTGAGGAAAAGAAGTAAATGCTATAACGTTGCTGGACTTGACATTAAAAATACCCTGGCATTTCATAGCCAGCAGTTTTTTTGCTTTTGTTTTTATTTTTTAGTACTCTAACCTCAAATCTAAATTTCTAACTTTGCCAGAGACCTTAGGAATTATGAGGAAATGACCTCATTCCCTTTAAACTTTTTCAGAAAGCAGAGTTCCCTCCATATATGGCAAACCAAGAAGGAAGCGGAACCAAGTTACTTTCATTTAGGAGCTGCCAAGACTTAACAATTGTTTTGTTTCAGGCATGCCTACAACCCACGTGTGAGCAAGCCGACCCTGGCACAGCTGGGTGGCTAGGGAGTGCCTGTCCTCATCTCTCCAACATCAGGCAGTACAAGAGTGGGCCTGGAAAGGGGTCCTGGCCACTAGAGGCACCCTGTGCTAGATGAACCACTTTCTTAGGGACTTTGAGTTGGTAACCTGCATAGGAGAGAAAGGTGAAACAGGCAGGCTGAGGACCACAGTGGGAAGATTCCAGAGAAGGAAGAATGGGCGTGTGCTACTGAGGAGTAACAGCATGACCCAATCAGCTGGGATGTGCCCAGGGAGGCACGGACAGACCATCTGTTGTCTGCAAGCCTGGCTGCGAGGCTGTAGAGATGGTTTCTGGCCTTTCTCAGGCATCCTAAAATGCACCCCCATCAATCTCTGGCAAATGGAGCATCACCTGCCCCCTATACCTGGAAAAGCCCAACCTTGCACACTTTCTTGATAGAAGTTTTTTGTAATTTTTTGTAAAACAAAAACAAACAGGGCCAACACGGTGGCTCACGCCTGTAATCCCAGCACTTTGGGAGGCCGAGGCGGGCGGATCACAAGGTCAGAAGTTCAGGACCAGCCTGGCCAACATGGCGAAACCCTGTTCTCTACTAAAAATATAAAAATTAGCCGGGCGTCGTGGTGCGCACCTGTAATCCCAGCTACTCAGGAGGCTGAGGCAGGAGAATCGCTTGAACCCAGGAGGCAGAGGTTGCAGTGAGCCGAGATCGCACCACTGCACTCCAGCCTGGGCAATAGAGTGAGACTCCATCTCAAAAACAAAAACAAACAAACAAACAAACAAAAAACTCTGTGAATAACTAAGACATACTAAGACATTTATTTCTATAAGGCAGAGTTTTGAAGGGATCAGTCATCTCAGACATGGGCAATAAAACCCTCTTGAATTGATGAATTTGCAGAAATCAGCTGCAGACTAATGCACCGCTTCTTGTAATCCATAAAAATTGAAGCTTTTTCTTTGGGTCTACTATGCTAATATCCCAAGGAAGAAAGATTCACGGTCACTTTCATGAACCATGAACACTAAGAAGAGACTTTGAGAAATGGAAGAAAAAAAAAAAGAAAGAAAATGATTAATGTGATATTGTTGCTGATGGATAAGCCAGAGGTTATTTGATTACACATAAATATAAAATGTTTGGTGGAAATACAGAGGCATCAGTGAAATGTACGGATATAAGTGGGAATTATTAGAAAACCTGATACACAAAATCAGACTAAAAAGATTAGTAACTCTTTAGCTTTCTTTTCTTTCTTTCTTTTTTTTTTTTTTTTTGAGACAGAGTTCTGCTCTTGTTGCCTAGGCTGGAATGCAATGGCATGATCTCAGCTCACCACAACCTCAGTCTCCCAGGTTCAAGTGATTCTCCTGCCTTAGCCTCCCAAGTAGCTGGGATTACAGGCATGCACCACCATGCCTGGGTAATTTTGTATTTTTAGTAGAGATGGGGTTGCTCCATGTTGGTCAAGCTGGTCTCTAACTCCCGACCTCAGGTGAGCCACCAGCCTTGGCCTCCCAAACTGCTGGGATTACAGGCATGAGCCACCATGCCTGGCCCAACTCTTTAGCTTTCAGTAAGTTTGGCTTTAATATAACCTCATGTTGGTTAGAGGTAACAAAAAAAATGAGTTTACAAGTACCTTTTAAAAAACTAACAACCTGGGGCTGAACAAAACTCTGGTTGAGATCATTCCTACTACCTGGGCATTTCCTAGCCTAAATATCATCTTTGAACTAACCACACTTTACGGCAAATACATAAGAGTAGGGGAAAAAATTAAAATAACATAAAATGATGCAAATATTCAAAAATAGGTCAGTGGAGAGAAAAAACTTAAGTATATGTATAAATGAGAACAGATAAAGACCAGTAATGAGGAGCAGTGACAGAGCATGCTTGACATAATTAACAAATGTATATAAGAAAGGCAACAGTTACTTTTTGTTTTATTTTATTTTATTATTTTTTATCTTCCATTTTTCAGAAGACAGGAAGATAATTATTCACAAAAGGGAAGGAGTAGCCAAAAACTAAGCCAAAACAAATACACAAACATCAACAACAAAAAGCAAGAACATCTGAGTAACAAGGGGAGCACTTGCAGATTTGAAGAGAGACTTGGTAAGTTAAGGAGAATGACTATTAAAACTATCCTGGACAGGAAACAAATAATTAAGGACAGGTCAGCCCCACAGATGTAACTGGGGAAACACACAAATAAAACCCCAAATGAGGCCGGGCTTGGTGGCTCATGCCTGTAATTCCAGCAGTTTGGGAGGCCAACGGGGGTGGATCACCTGAGGTTGGGAGTTCGAGACCAGCCTGACCAACATGGAGAAACCCCGTCTTTACTAAAAATACAAAATTAGCCGGGTGTGGTGGTGCACGCCTGTAGCCCAAGCTACTCGGAAGGTTGAGGCAGGAGAATTGCTTGAACCTAGGAGGCGGAGGTTGTGCTGAGCCAAGATGGTGCCATTGCACTCCAGCCTGGACAACAAGAGCAAAATTCTGTCTCAAAAACAAACAAAACAAAAAAAGCAAAAACCCAAATGCATTTCTCTCTCCTTATATTCATTTTTCTATTTCTTGCTCTCATCAGGGAACACTCAAAAACACTAAAAATCAGAAAGCCTTTTAAATTCTAAGTACAAATAAGTGGCATACAAGTGGAATACAAAGTTCTCACACATATTCTAACTACGCCAGCTCATCCTATTTCATGAGCTGCTTCTGAACCCCTCAGATACCTTTCCTACTAGCCCTTTCTTGGTTTTGTTATTTCTCCTTTTGGGGGGTACTCTTTAGCTAGAACAAAATCTGTCTTCACTTGTGGGGTGAGCCACACAGAGATCTTCTCTCCCTTAGCTTTCCATCATCCAGGGAGAGCATTGTTCTGTTGCTAGAAATATACACAGTGATGAGCCGAAGTCTAAAAGTAAGAAAACAATTTTATAATTATTCTGACAACATAGGTTTAAAAAAAGGAAAAACCAACAAAATGAAATCTTTTCTATCAAATGATAAAAATTAGAATCTACTTCTAGATTTGAAAGCTCTTAAATTATGAAACTGGATCTGAACTCCAAATTAAATTTGGGGAACACCCATTCTTTAAAAAAAAAAAAAAACAATTTAAAAAGGTAGCATCCACCAAAGCACTGAAGCGGGGCAGAGGTCATTAAAAGCGGGAATTAAGAGTGGGTGACTTGAGGCTGGGTCAGGCTTGAGCTGAGGAAGTTGGGTGACAATATTTAAACTTCATAGACCTCAGTTTCCTCCTTTGAAAAAGTGAGCGTTTGATAAGATGATCTCCCAGAATCCCTGTCTCTAAAATCCTATTACCTTTCTATTGAAAATGCTCAATTTCACAATTGACACTTGAATTTCTACAAAGTTTAGTGCAAAATGGTCTCCCTGTAACTGACAGAAGAAAGTGTGCTTAGAGCACAGGGAGCATCAATCAGCTAAGGAAGAGCACTTGCAAACGCCGTTTTCATTAACACACTAAGGATGGAATTTCAAAAGTAGAAAAACAAGACCATTCATCTCTTCAGGGGCAAAGGTCCAGAGATAAAAAACAAATTTCTATTTTAAAATGCAAATGTAATTATCAAAGCATTTGGATAAGCTTTTAAGAAAGGACCTGGAATTAGTACTTTAGCACTAATAAAGTTTATAGTGTAGCAGCTTTGAGTAAATTAAAGAACTAAACAGAAAGGCTTGCACAAAATACATTAACCAACCAGATAACAACCATACATAAAATGTCTACACTTCAGGGAATGTGTAATATGTGTTTAAAGGGGAGGAGAAACTTAAGATAGTTGGACTGTTAAGAGACATACTGGACTGTTAAGAGACATATCCATAAGAAGAAAACAGAGAATTCAAGATAAAAGTAATTATGGGCTGGGCATGGTGGCTCACGCCTGTAATCCCAGCACTTGGGAGGCCAAGGAGGGTGGATCATTTGAGGTCAGGAGTTCAAGACCAGTCTGGCCAACATGGCAAAACCC
Organism: Cacajao melanocephalus; assembly: GCA_963573385.1. Lineage (NCBI taxonomy): Eukaryota > Metazoa > Chordata > Mammalia > Primates > Pitheciidae > Cacajao > Cacajao melanocephalus. Next base: position 10,586 of record CAUYLG010038440.1, read on the forward strand.
CATCTCTAAAAAATTAGCCAGGCATGATGGTGGGTGCCTGTAGTCCCAGCTACTCTGGAGGCTGAGGCACGAGAATTGCTTGAACCTGGGAGGTGGGGGTTGCAGTGAGTCGAGACTGTGCCACTGTACTGTAGCCTGGGCCACAGAGCAAGACTGTCTGAAAAAAAAAAAAAGTAGTTATGATATCACCAAAACAGCAGGGAATCAAAATCAGAAATTGACGAGTCTGGCCTGATTTCTGTCAGGTGTGAGATTTCTGTCAGGAATGCCAGCAAGGAGTCTGGAGTCTGGAACTGAAAGTGCAGGCAGAGCAGGAAGGGATGTAGGGAGGTGAGGCGATGCCAGTGGTGAGATGTTCAAGAAGCTCTGCCAGTGTGTGATGAGAATATCTGCCTCTGTTTTTTAGATGTGCATCCTGAACATTTTCCTGAGGATGTCTTAAAGGTCCACTATGTGCAAACTAATTGGTAGGCAAAGATTTCTTTGCATCAAACTACATTTTCAAAGACTGTTCTACAATACAATGATACATCCAATAATAATTTAATTGTACACATACATAGATAATCCCAGAACTAATGGTATATTTTCAAAATTTTAAGAATTGTTTACATGTGGTTTACCTGCAACCTAATTTAAAAACAAGCAAAACCTAACCATATTTCTTTGAAGTCTAGAGTACGTGCCAGTAGACAGGGCAGCTTTTGCAGCGCTTAAGCAAAAATCATCATAAATAGGAAAGCAGGCAAGAACCTTTCATTATAGTACTAGATATTTCAAGGTAAAAGGTTGAAGCACAGAATACATTTCACCCTGGTAATTTCCAGTTATAATAAAAAAAAAATTGTCATGTCATGTCATGCTCTCTAACAGAAATAAGTGACAGCTGTATTCCACACAGAATGTTTTCAATGCTGTGCCCCAGGCTGCAGAATCACACAACTTATTCAACTTACAAACTTTACTATATTTTGTAGGAATACTAAAGGCATCTTAATTCAAGTCTACCAAAACAGAAACTCATGTAATTTAAACATAGCCCAAGTAACTAAGAAATAAACTACTCAGCCGTTCAAGCAACTCTAGTAGTATCATTGATGGGGAAGGAGTAACTGAGCTGTAATTCTTACAGAATAATGCATTGAAAATAACCTATAATTTGTGCCATTTTAGGAAGAAATGTGGGTAATTTAAAAAGTGTGTTACTAGCTAATAGTATAAACTAATAAAAAAGACAAATTATTTTCAAGTACTTCGGAAATAACTTCGTCAGAAGAATGTGCTTTCAATTAACGTGTCAATTAAAATTGTTCTTATCTTCTCATTAAATGAGGAAAATGCACCTGTCATAGGCACTAAAAAATAATAAAGCTGCACTTAAAATGTGTTGAGTCTACAACTAGAACTCTTCTCTAATTTAAAAATGATTCCTTCTTTTAAACAACAGGAGTAAAGACTAGTTGGATGTGACATGTGATCTCATTGCTCTCTTGTTTTCTCTTAAGAGAGAGGGCACAACCACCCAGACACCTGAAGGGAGGTATCCTGGAAAGCAGGGTGAAGACGGAATAGAGCAATAGGAAAGAGGGAAAACCTCTTTTCAGTGCTTTCAGCATCATGTGATGGCAAAGTAAAATAGTACTTCTTTGGAAGACAGGAGGCAGCTTCTTATACAAGTAAACATACACCTACCATGTGATCAAGCCATTCTCACTTCTAGTTATGCACCCAAGAGAAATGAAAGTATATATTCAGGCCAGGCATAGTGGTTCATACCTGTAATCCCAGCACTTTGGGAGGCTGAGGCAGGTGGATCACCTGAGGTCAGGAGTTTGAGACTAGCCTGACCAATATGGTAAAACCCTGTCTTTACAAAAATACAAAAATTAGCCGGGCATGATGGCTGGGGCCTGTAATCCCAGCTACTTGGGAGGCTGAGGCTGGAGAATCACTTGAACCCAGGAGGCAGAGGTTGCAGTGAGCCAAGATCGCACCACTGCACTCCAGCCTGGGCAACAGAGCAAGATTCCATCTCAAAAATAAATAAACAAATACATAAATAAATACATAAATAAATAAAGTGTATATCCACACAATGACTTGTGCATGAATGTCCATAGCAATTTTATATGTAATAGCCAAAATCTAGAAACAACACACGTGTCTATCAACAGATTAAAATGGTATATCCACAAACTGGAACACTACTCAGCAAGAGTTGGAACAAACTACTGATATACATAATAACACGGATGAATCTCAAAATAATCACTTGTTGAGTGAAGGAAGCCAGACAAAAATCCATACATATTGTGTGACTCCACTTATGTTAATTTTAGAAGACACGAACTAATCTATAACACAGAAATCAGATCAGCTGGTTGCCTAGGGACAAGATGGTGGTATTACAAAGGAGTGCAAGGATACTTTTGAGGATGCTAAATATGTTCGTTATCTTGATTTTCATGATGGTTTCACAGGTGTGTCAAAACACATACATATGCCATACATATGTCAAAACTCATCAGACTGTACATTTTAACTATGTACAGTTGATGTATGTCAATTATACCTCAATAAAGCTATTTTTATTTTTTATTTTTTGAGACAAAATTTTTTAGACAAAATTTTGCTCTTGTCACCCAGGCTGGAGTGCAATGGCACAATATTGGCTCACTGCAACCTCTGCCTCCCGGGTTCAAGCAATTCTCCTGCCTCAGCTTCCCAAGTAGCTGGGATTACAGGCGCCCACCACCAAGCCCAGCTATTTTTTGTATTTTTAGTAGAGATGGGGTTTCACCATGTTGGCCAGGCTGGTCTCAAACTCCTGAACTCAGGTGATCTGCCCGTCTTGGCCTCCCAAAGTGCTGGGATTACAGGCGTGAGCCACTTAGCCCGGCCAATAAAGCTATTTTTTTTTTTCTTGAGACACAGTCTCGCTCTGTCGCCAGGCTGGAGTGCAGTGGCGCGATCTCGGCTCACTGCAACCTCTGCCTCCTGGGTTAAGTGATTCTGCTGCCTAAGCCTCCTGAGTTGCCTACCACCATGCCCGGCTAATTTTTGTATTTTTAGTAGAGACGGGGTTTCACTATATTGGCCAGGATGGTCTGTACCTCTTGACGTCATGATCTGCTGGCCTCGGCCTCTGAAAATGCTGGGATTAAAGGCGTGAGCCACTGCGCCTGGCCAATAAAGCTATTTTTAAAGGAAAGAGTCAAAGTGGGCTGAGTCTCTAGAGACAGAGAACAGGCTAGACATGGAGGAACACACCCTCTGAAGGAGAGGAACTCTCAGGGAAAAACACGGAGAAAAAGATGTGTAATTTTATTCCATTTAGGAGGAAGAGTACACTGAGGCAGTAGCCCACTACCCCACTTGGCGACAGGTCCACCAGAGCCTTCTGAACAGGAGGAAGAGGGCTACAGTGATGCACTAAGGTCCTGGAGAAGCAGAAGAAAGTCAACTATTTGTGACCTGCTCTCTAAAGAGGGAAAACTGTCCAGTTCTGTGCAGCAGAGTCAGAATAGGCAGGAACATAAGAATTTAAGGCCAAGTGCAGTGGCAGCACTTCCGGAGGCCAAGGCAGGTGGATCACGAGGTCAGGAGATCAAGAGCATCCTGGCCAACATGGTGAAATTCCGTCTCTACTAAAAATACAAAATGTTAGCCAAGCATGGTAGCAGGCACCTGTAGTTCCAGCTACTTGGGAAGCTAAGGCAAGAGAATCACTTGAACCCAGGAGGCAGAGGTTGCAGTGAGCCAAGATCATGCCACTGTACTCCAGGCTAAGGGATAGAGTAAGTCTCCACCTCAAAGTTAAAAAAAAAAAAAAGAATTTAGGAGAAACATGAACTTCTGCAAGCAGGACTCCTAATCTGACATCAAAGGCACCAACCCCAGAACCTTTCTTTATGCATGGCCCTTGAGTTTATTAAAGTGTTCACCTACAAGAGGGAATGTAAGCCCAGGGCAGGACTGTGAGCAGCACGCTGACACCAGATAAGCAGGGTCTGCCCATGGAAGGGCACTTCTGGGAGTAGTTCTGGTTTTGGGTAGAGTCCCTCACCCTCTCTGCATGTGTCAGGCATTTATTTGTGCCAGGTACAATGCGAACTACCGGGGATATGGCTGCCCCAGGCGCTGACATCACAGTGGAGGGCTGGGTCAGGTGCTGGAGGTCTATCTTGAGTTCCCAGCTCTGAGATGGAGCAAGGATCCAGTCACCAGAGTGTTTCCATCAAGATTCCTCAGGCCCTTCCATGCTCTGACACCAAAGACAGTTCCTGACAGCATCCAAGCTCATCACCCTTCACAGATACCAAGAGAGATTAGCTGTTTAAACCCATCACAAAGTGACAGTCAGTGCTAGGTTTTAAATCTCACCTAAACATTGTGTGTTTTTAAATTTGCCTCTCAATCTTCCCTGAATTAGGGACAGCAGATTGCCATCCCATTTTTGAGACTTCAGTCATCCTTCCGCGTGCATCGCAGCAACTGAGTGGAAGGAAAGAGCACTGGATATGGAGTTAGGAGACCTGGATTCTGTCACTATTCTGCTCTGTAGAACGGTGTCATTAAAACAAAACAATATAAAACACTGTCTGTGAAAGGAGATTCATAAGTAAGGAGGTTTTGATGATTTCCCAGTTCACTTATGTCCTTAATTCTAAGGAGTGCAATAAGGGACTTGTCAATAGGAAACCCTTTAAGTTTCAGGGAGGTGGGAGCTCCTTCCTTTACTTTTATTTCAAATTATTTTAAGCATTAAAAAGTGGGGAGTGGGGGGAACTAGTCTGCTGTCAGAAGAAAGAACAATACCCCATTCATAAGTTTCTCACTGGGCCTGAGGCAAATCACTTAACCTCTCTGGGTCTCAATTTTCTCAACTGTAAAATTAGGGAATTGGATTAGGTCTGGGTTGTGTTGTTGTTATAAACACTTCATTCATTCATTCGATATTTGAGAACCTACTCCACCCCAGGCATGTCCCACGCAATAGGTTATAGAATTAAAAAATAGAACCCTGCACTCCTGCCTACATTTCAGAAATAACAAAAATAGAGAACTAAATCACATAATGTCAGAGAGTGACAAGCACTAAGAAAACAACACACCAGGAGTGCTTGAGCTGGAGTGGAGTGCTGTTACTTTACTTCAGGAAGGTGGGTGGGCAGCTTCTCTGAATTGAGCTGAGTTGATGAGAAGGAACCAGACACTTGCTTCCAAGCAGAGGTAACAACAGATGGGTGAAAGCTCTGAGGTGGGAACAGACTTACTTGGTGAAGAGAACCTATCCCCTTTTCATTGTATACCCGCCTCCTAGTGGTGTGTATTAATGTCACTTAAATGTATTCCTACAAGACATTTTAAAGAGGAGTAAAATATCATTGGATTTGAATAATTCCTTCAAGACAGGCCTTCTCTTCCACATGGCTCCTTTGTTCTTCTCAGGTTTCTGTCCTCATGATCATAAATTCCCTTACTTATTCCAGGCAACGCTAAACAGGATTTAAATCACTGCTTTTCAATCTTTTATAACAGCGACCCATAGTGAGAAATAAACTTTATGTTGCGACCCAGCGTACATATAAAACTAAACAAAAGTTTTAAAAATCAACTTTACTATGACTCCCTGCAGTACACTATCATACATTCTATTTTACTTATTTATTTTTAAATGCTAAGGTGACTTCATGGGTAACTTACAGTTTGAAAAACACTATTCTGAACCAACATTGACTAGTAATTTTATTCAAACACAAACCAAAACACGAAGAAGTCCAGCATTAACCTAAAAGACCATCTCCCTCTTCCTTTTTTCTGTACACATCCTTGCTTTGACACACTGAAATCTAAATCTCTCTGTGCAACTTGTAGAGGAAATGACCAGAAGGGGCATTTTCAGGAAAGCTGAGAGTGAAAGAAAGAAACTCAAATATGCACATATGCAAACTGTTCACTAGGTGAGGATACTCCATGGTTTCAAAGACTACCCAAGAAGGAAAGATTCATAGTCTTCACAATAACAAGAAGAGGTGTGTGTGTGTTGGGGGTGGGAGTGTCAGGCGGTGCTAGGTAAGCCATCAAATTTTAAGTTCCTGGAGGGAAGGCAGTCTGTATCCTTACCTTCCCTTACCAGAATTTTAGCCCCATGTGGACTGATGTGTAACTACAGCACTCAGAACCATCCCTGGCACATAGCACATACATGGGTGCTCAAAAAAATTTTGTTTCATAACTTTTGAATAATGGAGCTCGTCGTCACCATCAAACCCTAATTTTGTATATATACCCAATTATTAAATTTTCCTGGAATGTATAAATGTCATGCAATAGTAAACTAACCTCTTGCTTATTTCCCAGTCATTGTTCAAGTCCAGGTATTAATGAGGTATTTTTCTCAAGTGCAAAGTGGGAAAAGGTTGTTTTCTATTGCGAGGTACAAGAGATAGTATTGGCTGCAATGGAAAGATTCCATGTCTGTTAGTGGCCATGGTAAACTCCTAAACAGCTGGGACTAAAACGAGTATGTTTAATTTAATAAGTGGTTTCCCAAGGGAAACTAACCAGTGGGCTCTGTCAGCCAAGGGTCTCTCTGATAGAAACCATGGCAATTTCTCTGTGAAACACAGTTACCATCCTCACCCCTGAAGTCAGAAGTGCATGCACCCAATTTTCAGGAGCCCCGGGCTCCTGGTGTCGCAAAAATTACACCTGCAAGTCAAGCATTTTCCCACCTGCCACACAGCTGCCACACACAGAAAGCTCCTTTCAACTGTGCCCTTCAGCCCTAATTAGGGTCATCATTAATGATTTCAAATTACAACTGTTGCTTTATCTCAAAACAGTGCTAAAAAGGGGAGCTACATTCATGATGGTTTTCTTTTAAGTCATTTATCTGCTCTTCTCTCAGGGGCAAAAAAGATATTGAGACAAGTGTGAACCTGCCAGAGCTGCTTATTATAGATGCAGCCCTCCTCTTCCTCCCCCTTTTCCACGCCAGCACCCCTCCCTATCTGGCGTTCCTGAATTGAGGAAGTAGCCTCCGGTAAGAAACTGTTAAGTGGCTCCCTTATCAAAACAAGGAGGGATTCACAGCAGAGGGAGTGAGTCAGGCGACAGAGAACCCCTCCCTTAATCCTGACAGGTCCATTTACCCCGTTCCCCCAGGTCAACAATAACTCGTGTTTCATAAAGGAAGAAAGTCTTAGAGAAGGAAAATCAACCCATCCAAATACAGGAGCATCTACTTAACGCAAGACAGAACCAACCCCGCTGCCAGACCGGTGGTGTGGGCAGGCGAATGTGTGCGTGTGCAGAGGGACAGCCTATATATGGATGAGACATTAGTGGCAACGAGAGGAGATACACCACGATTGACAAAGCTACAACTATTATGACTTGAAATATCCCCCGCAGGCACTGACTTTCGGTGCCAGAATCTCCCCGGATTTATTTTCAGGCAAGTGACTCACAACCTGGTCTCCATAAGTAATTCCATTAAAATGAGTCGCCGGTTCCACTAACCCGACTTTCCGCTGCCCTCTGGCTGCTCCTCCTTCCTCTCCGCCCATCCTGAAAACCCAGACAGCTCAAAGACTGAGCAACCTTATCCCCAGAGAAGCAGACGGCAAGCTCTCCCGCCCAGCCCCTACCCTCGGGGAAGGATGAATGGGGCCGCGGGCGGGCGGGAGCGCAGTGAGGGGGCGTGAGGGCTGTGCGCGGGGTGTGTACGCGTGTGTGCGCGCGTGGGCACGCACCCCGGCCAACTTACAGAGGTGGAGTTGGTCCTCGCCTGGCCCTGGTTCCGTACCTCCTGCTCCCGGAACTGCAGCCCGGCTAGATGCTTCTCCAGCGCTTCCCAATCCATAGGTGGCACCGGGGGCTCTTCGGGGACGCACGTCCCGCCATCCGGGGGCTGAAGACAGAGCCCTCTAGTCGCCGGGCCGCGGCCATCCCGCCGGCCTCCAGCCGGCTGGGGCTTTTGGATAGCCCGGCGGGGACCCCGGGAACTGCTCGGCCGGCCAGCCACCACCACGTTGCCATTGTGCCTGAGGTCCTGGGGGTCGTGCTGGTGGAGGTTGCCGTTGGGCACCGGGGGCGGCATGGCGGTGGTGGCGCTTCTGCCCCCGCCGCCGCCGCCGCCGTTGCGGGTCCTGGCGCTTACGTCCCCCGGTTCCCGGGCCGGACAGCGGTCATCCTGGTATCCTCGCTGGTCGCGCTCGTCCTCTTCTTCCTCCTCCTCCCCGTCCTCCTCCGGCGCCCACTCATCAATCACCTTCTTCTGGTAGACCGGGAAGCGCTCCTCATAGTCCTCCAGGGCAGACACCAAGTCCAGGCTCCCGCCAGGCGACGATGAAGATTTGCACTCGGAGCAGGGGGTCACTTTGGTGGAGTTGGACTGTGAACTGGCGCGGCTGCTGCTGCTGCTGCTGCCGGCGTCACTGCCTAGATCCATCCCATCCTCTCGGTAATCCTGGGGGGAGGAGGTAGAGAGTGAGCCGCTGGGCCGAGCCTGCTCCAGCCTCCCGCCGCCCGCCGCGAACGCCCCGGCCCAGCGTCCCGCACCCTGCGCCCGCTGGGTCCGAGGTGCGTCCCCCAAGGAGGCCTGGGGGCGGGAGCCTGCACTAGCCTGAGGCTTCCCTCCTGCCAGCCTTTCCTCTCGCACAACCAGACTTCCTGCCGGTAACTAACCCTCAAATTAGCAAAGGGGTGCCCAGCCACCGGCGCGCACACTTTTCATACAAGGGGCCCCGCGGCGCGCGCATACTTTGTATTAACCATTTTGCGCCGGGCGCGCCCCTTTACCCCGCCCCAAGGATTCTCCGAGAACCAGACACTTTCCCAGAAAATTATAATTCCCTGGGGGCGGGAACTGAGAAGGGGGTGGGCGGCTACTAATTTCGCACCTCACTCAGCGCCACCCCCGCCCGGCCCCGCCCCTTCCCCGCCCGCAGCTGGGAGCCCGGGTCCGCGCGCGAGCTGAGCTTTACTTTCTAAGGAACCCGGGGCAGTCGGAGGTCTCTCTCCCGCCTCCGCGCCTCCCCGGCCGGCCCCTCCTCCCACCCGCTGGAAGGCTCGGGGTCTGGGGCGTTCTCAGCCCGCGCCGGGCAGGGTGGTCACCCGCCTCCCTAAAAGGTGTGCCTGGCCGGGGCGCGGCGGCAGTCGCTGCAGGCGCCGCCACCGCCCTGGGGGAGGGAGGACGCGCCCTCCTGGCGGCGGAGCCGGTCCCGCCACCGAGCATGCCCAGAGGCTGCCGGGCGCGGCGTAGTCCGCAGTCCCGGTTTTCGCGGCAGCAGGCTGGAGCGGGAGGCAGGCTGGGATGAGGTTGGAGGGGCCCAGGATAGGCCCAAAAGAAGGGGGCACTGGGCGTTAGGGACGCAGACTCAGCCAGTTAGCCAGAGCGGCGCGCTGGGGAGAGTGCTGTATTTTCACGCCGACACCCGTATTTTCTTGGCGTGCCTCAAGCCCTCTCCACGTGACTCGTTACCCCGCCGAAGCCACCCGGGACCCCCAAAGCTGGAGCCTGGCGCCTCCTATTCCACGCAGAAGTGCCCGAGTGACCCTGTGAAGGACCTCCCTCCCCTCACACACGAACATACACAAGCCCATGTGGGAGCCCGAGTGACGTGTGCTCGGCGGTCATGCACCATCATTTCCCTTCCACCTTCCTCTTCGCCGCTTCCTCTCCCTCCACAGCACAGCCGCCCCGCCACTGCCGCATCCCCTTCCAAGTTCAGACTGTGGGTGGAACCTGTTGCTTTAGCTCGCGTTTCCTTTCCCCTCTGGGCTGCACACTGAGGATGACCTCAGCGAGGTGTCTATGGGGAAAGGAGGGTAAGTGCGAGAGAGGACAGCTGTCTGCCAGTGGGCCGGGGGGAGGGGGGGGAGCGGGGGGGGGAGCGGGCGGGGGGGCAGGGGGGAGGGGAGCGGGCGGAGGGGCGGGGGCGTCTGTTCTAAAGGGTTGGGCGAGCCGCCAGAGACTCTTTCTGCCACCTCCAATCAAGGGGACCTTACAGAACGGGTAGAGGTAGACATCAGGTGAGGGTGCCCCTGGCACATCGTTGCCTTTGCTTCCCTAAATATTTCAGGTACCTGAGTCAAAGAAACCTATGCTGCCGTTTTCGAAAACACACGAGCTGCCTGAGTCTGGCAGCTCATCACCTTTGGAAGAAGGTTCTGTGAAATGAGAAATACCAACACTTGGAAAGACATGGATGCGTCACAGAGCGCCTACTAAGGATTTCCTGTGAACCAACCATTCTGACCTGTAAGAACTGAGAAACTAGGAAATGCCCTTTTCTCTGTGGTGATTATGAAAAATATTAATTTTATAACAAACTGGAGAGAACCCGTTTCTCTGAATTTCCAGATTTGGGCCTGTTGCTAATTATTCCCAGTGAATTCTAGCCTGGACCAAATGAATTCCCTGCCATGGCACAGTCCAGATGGAAGAAAAGGGGAATGCACGGGATTCCTAAGTAGGGAGTGGCTGCCACCCTGAGGATTCTTCTAATCCCCGGTGGGATGTGGCGCTGAGACCCTTTTTGAAGTGATTTCTGTGAGGCACGACTCTCCTGTCCTAGGTATACCTGAGCTAGGGAAGATAATCTAACCTTTCAACTCCTCTGGAAGCAGAAATCTTAGGAATAACAGGAAAAGGGGCCTTCTGGTCTGGCCAGCTCTTTTGTAAAACGGTACTCATGGTGATTTAAATTGTCTTTTACGGTAACATCTGTAAATAGCCTGTCTTGTGCCCCAAAGATGGTTTGATTTTGAGATTGCTGTGGAGCCCTGCCTGCCACTCCAGCGGGGTGGAGGTGGGCTTGTGAGTTGGAAAATGCGAGTAGGAAAAATTGGTATGCTGGGAATTTGATAGCTGTTTTTCAGTTCACCATATGACCTGGCATGGCTTAGATCACAAAAAGCTCCCTGCTCTGCGGCAGGACACAGGTAGACATTTAAGTACTGATCACCTGGGGTGATAAGGGAGAGTTGTGGTTTCATTCCAAGTTTTGAACATTAGGGCCTCCTAAACCACCCACCCAGACTCCCTCTGAGCTCTGGGCTCATCCCCCTGTTGCCCAGATGGTCCGTGTTCAGGGAATGCAAAACGAGGCCTAAGAAAAATGTTTGGGAAAGTCAGTCTACTGCCAAAAATGCATGGCATTTCAAAGCCAAATATAAACATCTTTGAATTACCTGTGCCTTTAAATTGTTTTCCAAACAGATATTTCTGGATCAGATGGGAAAATACCAGGTTTCCCTTTTTCTTTTCTCTTCTTGCAAGGTGCCTGGCTAGCCCAGTTTCCTTTCTGTTTCCAGCCTTCCATCTCCTGCCAGGAACCCTCCCACTTTGGAACAGGAAGCCCTGCCAACTCCTAGGCCCAGCAACAGCCTGCAGATATGTCCAGCAGGATAGGGAGATGATTTGCAAAGTGATTGAAAGATTCTGTCTTCCTGTTTACAGGAACATTTTTTCAAGTTAGGGGCTTGGAGACTTAGTGTCTCCTGAAACCTTTGTAAATTAGACGTCAGAGGTGTGGGATAAGCACCTTTGTGCTCTGGCTCCAGCACCTTTCCCCATCAATCAACAAATCCTGTCAATTCTACCTAAAGACAAGGTCCGTCTTAAATACCCACTGCCCCCACCCCAGTCTAGGCCACTGTGTCCTGAAGTTACTAAATAGTTTCTCAACTGATGCCTGCCCATTCTCTTCATGCAGCCAGAGTGGCCTTACTAAAATGCAAATCTGAACAAATCTCTTGCTTCATTAACTACTCCTCTACCCACCAGGTCTACTCCCTGCTCTTAAAGGAACTACTTCTCCTCCTCCACCCACTTCTTTTGGTACATTTTTACTCATCCTTCGAGTCTCAGCTTAAATGTTACTTCCTCAGGGAAGGCTTGCCTGATTCTCTGTACCTGCCCTTCCTGGGTCAGGTGACATTTGTGTGTGCCCATGACACTCACTGCATCAATCTTATGCACTGTCGAGGTTGCTGTTTAATTGCTCATCTTCTCTACTAGACTCATGGTGAGAAATATATTTTATATCAAGACAGGCCACACATTCATATAAAACTATATGAAAGGGAAAGAAAGTTTCATAAAACTCTTATTTTGTAAAATCGTATTCTAATTCATTTAAAACAAAATCTGGTCACACTTTACTGCATTGACTTCCTAACCCTTAGATGGGTCAGGGCTTCTAGTGTGAAAAAAATACTCTAAATTCTGTTGAGAGAGACAATTTCCCTCATTCACGGTACATGGAATGGAATAGGAGCTTAACAGGTATTTGTTGCTGGAATTATTAAGGATACTATCTAATTCGTGTAATCCTGAAAGATCCTATGAAGAAACTACTGTTATCCCCACTTACAGATGAGGAGGCTGAAGACAGTGAGGTTAAGTAACTTGCCCAGTGTCAAAAAGTTGGTAAGGTAGATGGCAGAGCCAGGATTTGAACCTGAGTAGTTTGCATTGCCCCTTGCATATTATTTCATGGATGAATTTACCAAGCAAAAATGTCAGAAAGGGTTTCCTTGCAGCAACTTTAAGCTAGATCTCAGTCTGCCCTGCAGAGGCTCCTTGGGCAGTATTTATGTCCATGCAGTGAAGACAGCATCTGGCAAGAACAGCTGTTCGCCTTCACTCACATGTGCACAACCTCCTCAACCACCAAGTCCAGCAATATTTAGCAAGTAGGGAGATTTAATTGTGTAAAGGATACTTCCAAAAATGCAATTGCACATTGTTATGAACTATATGCTATATGTTCCCCCTGAAAAAACAAATCCTTTAAAAAGAAAGCCACCAGGAGATTGGGGTATTTATTTTATCATCCATAGGAAACTGTCTAGGTTAATACTCAAAGATAAGGGTAAGAAGATCGTATTCCTCAGGGGTCAGTGCTATTTATAGGATGTTAATCTGTAAAGGCAACATTTAAGAAAGGACATGATTGAAATATTTGAATCAAAAAGTATGAATAGGAAAATATTTATTTGCAGAATTCCCGAACGAATTCTTACATGATTAGCCCTGATGCTGAGCCTTAAGTTGTGGCATTTAGAGTAATAAAGAAATGGCTGGCAAAGGGTTGTATTTCATCTTTATTACATGAATTACATGCAGGTCACATGCAGTACACAGATGTTCTCCTGTTTCATCACCTGAGTATAACTACATGGGGATATTTAACAGCCCTGTGGGGTAAAGTGTCCTGGATACAGAACATCTGGGATTTGTTTCTGGCCTCATCGCTAACCAACTTTACTACCACAGTTTCCTCATGAAGGAGCCCAGACACATGATCACAGTGTTTGGCAAATAGTAGCAATTAATTAAATGAATAAATAACGAGGGAACTGAAAAGCTTCTCCCAGCTTGAAGACTATGGATTTCATTCTAGAAACTATGAGAAATATAGTATAAAAATGTCTCTGAATCTTTTCATCACCTTCCTTGTTGAGGGACATATAATTGGTTCTTCCACTAATTAAAAACCAAGGTCTATCTCTATTAGGCAGGTTGGCCTTCTTGGGTGCATGGTAGTTCTTTTTTATTTCTGTAGAGCCAATGAGTTAATCTTAACTTGCTAGTCTATACGTGTAGATATTTTGGAAATGGATTCTATGTACACCTAAAACTATTTTCTTCTCACTTTCACTTACAGAGCTATATTTTAATGAAAATAGTTCCTTTAAAAAATTAACATATTAAATGTTTTTACTTTCTAGCAAACCATGAGATATTTGTTTTCATATTTTCCTCAATATAAAAAAAAAAGAAATGGCAAAATATAGGCAAAATAGCACTTAAAAGATATCTCCAATGACCTATTTTCCAAACTTGAAACCAGGACACATGTCTTGACAAATACTATAGTGCTTACAGAAAGTAGGTGAATGTATGTTTGAAATGAAGATTATCCTGAACTATCTGCAGACATTGGCAAATGAAGCAACCCTAATGGCAGCAGAGGAATGGTGTCTTTATCAGAGAAAAGTCACACAGAGGGTGCCAGTCAGGACCTCAGCACGTGGCTGTACAGATTGTGCCTTGTATAGTGCCAGGATTATGAACCATAAAACAGGTCTCTGCCAGGAGGGACCATTTGGCACCATTCACGTAGATGGCAATGTGAATGGTGTCCTCTGGAGTTGTGCAGTGCACAATCTGCATAACAGTACACAGAATCTCTGCAAGAATTCTGCTAGTAGGAAATGTGCTCTCTTGACAAATTGGAAGAGGGAGGCTGGTGTTCTTTTGCTAATAAAGTCATTCCTCAGATTGGATGGCAATGGCAAAAATTCAACTAAATTCTAGTGTTTTTTTCTTTTCCCAGAAGTTTTTTACCACCATATTCTACTTTCCTTAAGTTCCTAGGAATTCTTAAAAATGCAAGTCTGGGCTGGGTGCAGTGGCTCATGTCTGTAATCCCAGAACTTTGGGAGGCCGAGACGGGTGGATCACGAGGTCAGGAGTTCGAGACTAGCCTGGCCAACATGGTGAAATCTTGTCTCTACTAAAAATTCAAAAATCAGCTGGGTGTGATGATGGGTGCCTGTAATCCCAGCTACTCAGGAGGCCGAGGCAGGAGAATTGCTCCAACACAGGAGGCAGAGGTTGCAGTGAGCTGAGATCACACCACTGCACTCCAGCCTAGGCGACAGAGCAAGACTCTGTCTCCAAAAAAAAAAAAAAAGGCAAGTCTGTAAGCAACTCTGAACTTACTTTTTCAACTTCATTGAAGGAAATAAATTGAACAAAAGTGCATTTAAAAAAGCTGGGGTAGTTTGTAGACAACTGCAAAAGGTCAGGGAAGCATTATAAGTCATAGGCATGGAAGTCCATGTATACGTGACCCTAGTATAAGATGAAATGTCTCCAAAACTGTAGGCCTTCTACTTTAAAGTCTTTTGCTTATCAAAGAGGAACATTTTCACAAGATACTCTAGGAAGTTAAGACTGTTTTGGTCACGTCTTGACATAGTTCTGGAAACCTTATAAAGTCAGAAAATAGCTACTGGCATTGTCAGTGCCACACAGCAGGAGGAATGGAGGTAGCTTGGTGGGACAGGAGAGAACTCTTCAGGAAACTTGGCTCTCCCTCTGACTAGCTCTGTGTTTATGGACAAGACCATCCCTGTAGCTAGCTCTCTCGGCCACTGGCCTCCTCATGAAAGCAGAGTTGTATGAAATTGTCTGAGCCTTAGAAACTGCCAGAATTTCATGGGCTGTAACTTATGTGCCTCCGGGGGCCAAGCAGGTGAGGTAAATGAAGGGAGCACTAGGGGTGACAGGGAGTTCCAGAGCTGAGTCATTGAGTCACTGAACCACACAGCACAAAGGCATCTAATATGGCTTGGCTCTGTGTCCCCATCCAAGTCTCATCTTGTAGCTCCCATAATTCCCATGTGTTGTGGGAGGGACCTGGTGGGAGATAATTGAATAATGAGGGCAGGTATTCCTGTGCTGTTCTGGTGATAGTGAATGGGTCTTACAAGATCCGATAGTTTTTAAAATGGGAGTTTCTCTCACAAGCTCTCTTTTTGCCTGCTGGCATCCACATAAGATGTGACTTGCTCTTTTTTGCCTTTTGCCATGATTGTGAGGCCTCCCCAGCCATGTGGAACTGTAAGTCCAATAAACCTCTTTCTTCTGTAAATTGCCCAGTCTTGGGTATGTCTTTGTCAGCAGCATGAAAACGGACTAATATGGTAAATTTGTATCAGTAGAGTGGGGCACTCTGAAAAGATACCTGAAAATGTTGAAGCCACTTTGGAACTAGGGAACAGGCAGAGAGGTTGGAACAGTCTGAAGGGCTCATTAGAAGACAGGAAAATATGGGAAAGTTTGGAACTTCCTAGAGACTTGTTGAGTGGCTTTGCCCAAAATGCTGATAGCAATATGAACATTAAGTCCAGGCTGAGGTGGTCTCAGATGGAGATGAGGAACTTGTTGGGAACTGGAGCAAAGATGACCCTCGTTATGTTTTAGCAAAGAGACTGGTGGCATTTTGTCCCTGTCCTAGAGATTTGTGGAACTTTGATCTTGAAAGAGATGATTTAGGGTATCTGGAAGAAGAAATTTCTAAGCAGCAAACCATTCAAGAGGTGACTTAGGTGCTGTTAAAAGCATTACATTTTAATAGAGAAACAGATAATAAACGTTTGGAAAATTTGCAGCCTGAAAATGCAGTAGAAAAGAAAAACTCATTTTCTGAGGAGAAGTTCAAGCTGGCTACAGAAATTCGCATAAGTAACAAAGAGCCGAATGTTAATCCCCAAGACAATGGGGAAAATGTCTACAGGGCATGTCACAGGTCTTCATGGGGTACCTCTCATCACAGACCTAAAAGCCTAGGGGGTAAAGTGGTTTTGTGGGCCAAAGGCCGGGCCCAGGTTCCCTGTGCTGTGTGGAACCTAGGGACTTCGTGCCCTGTGTCCCAGCCACTCCAGTCATGGCTGAAAAGGGCCAGCATAGAGCTCAGGCCATGTCTTCAGAGGGTGCAAGCCCCAAACCTTGGCATCTTCCATGTGGTGTTGAGTCTGTGAGTGCACAGAAGTCAAGAACTGGGGTGTGGAAACCTCCAACTAGATTTTGAAAGATGTATGGAAACGCTTGGCTGCCCAGGCAGAAGTTTGCTGCAAGGGTAGGGCCCTCATGGAGAACCTCTGTTATGGCAATGTGGAAGGGAAACGTGTGGTCAGAGCCCCCATACAGATGTGACTGTCTAGCAGAGCTGTGAGAAGAGAACCACCATCTTCCAGACTCCAGAATGGTAGATCCACTGACAGTTTGCACTGTGCATCTGGAAAAGCTACAGACACTCACCCACAGCCCATGAAAGCAGCTGGGAGGGAAGCTGTACCCTGCAAAGCCACAGGGGCAGAGCTTCCTAAGGACATGGGAATCCACCTCTTGCATCAGTGTGACCTGGGTGTGAGACATGGAGTCAAAGGAAATCATTTTGGAGCTTTAAGATTTGACTGCCTTGCTGGATGTCAGACTTGAATGGGGCCTGTAGCCCCTTTGTTTTGGCCAGTGTTTCTCATTTGGAATGACTGTTTACCCAATGCCTGTACTCCCGTTGTATCTAGGAAGTAACTAACTTGCTTTTGATTTTACATGCTCATAGGTGGAAGGAACTTGCTTTGTCTCAGATGATACACGGACTTATGAATTAATGCTGAAATGAGTTGAGACTTTGGGAAGGCATGATTGGTTTTGAAATATGAAGATATGAGATTTGGGAGGGGCCAAGGGCAGAATGATATTTTTTGGCTCTATGTTCCCACTCAAGTTTTATCTTGTAGCTCCCATAATTTCCATGTGTTGTGGGAGGGACCCAGTGGGAGATGACTGAATCATGAGGGCAGGTCTTTCCTGTGCTGTTCTCGTGATAGTGAATGGGTCTTATGACATCTGTTGGTTTCAAAAACAGGACTTTCTCTGCAGAAGCTCTCTTTTTGCCTGCTGCCATCCACATGAGATGTGACTTATTCCTCCTTGCCTGCTGCCATGATTGTGAGGCCTCCCCAGCCATGTGGAACTGTAAGTCCAATAAACCTCTTTCTTTTTTAAATTGCCAAGTCTCAGGCATGTCTTTATCAGCAGCATGAAAATGGACTAATACAGCACCCAAATTAAAATTGAGAATGATTAAAAAAAAAAAAAGGCCAGGTGTGGTGGCTCACACCTGTAATCCAAGCACTTTGGAGGCCAAGGAGGGCTGATCACCTGAGGTTGGGAGTTCAAGACCAGCCTGACCAACATGGTGAAACCCTGTCTTAAAATAAATAAATAAAAAATAAAATAAAATAAAATAAAATAAAATTGAGAACGAAAAGCAGGTTTCATCCTCAATTCATCCCTAGATCACCACTTGGATCTCTGCTCCAGATTTCCAGTGTACCAAGTCTCCATGCACATGAAAGAGTCAGGAAGATTGTACATCTTGGCCAAGATGGTCCTACTTTATATCTGTTGTCCTGGCATAATTAGTAACGGCACCCTCCTTAACTCTCAAAAGTGTCCTAGTTTACATGAAAAGTCACACGGCCATCCAAAGTAAGGGGGAATCAGCAGTGACTAAACACAAACTTCTGGGAGCAGGTTTATTTATTCAAATCTGTCCAAGACTTCAGATGAAGCTAAGTAGGTTTGGCATTGTTTTGTAAGTGTATAGATAATCTAAATAAACTTCCAAAATATCCCAACAAAAATGGTTCAATAAAAGCAGTATGTCATGAATTTTAAAATCACAGACAATGTAGGAAAGGCTATCAATATGTGAAAAATGTTGAACTTCACCAATAATCAAGAAAGACATTTCAATAACAATGAGGTAACATTTTCCCTACCAGAATATTTAAAAATTACTTAAAACTCTAATACCTAGTGTCAGGATAGATGTGATCAAAGGAACTCCCATATACTGCTGGTAGGTTTCTAAATTGGCCAATACAAACTTTCTGGAATGCTATTTGATAACATGTTTTAAACATCTTTATGAAGTTTATATTCCATAACCTGTTATTAATTCAGCAAATACTTATTGAATACCTACTACGTGCTAGGCACTAAGGGATAAAGTGGTAAAAGAGATAGGTGCTATTTTCTCCAAATGGGATTTCAGTCTAGTGGAGGAACAGACATTACAGGGAAAAAAATACACAAGAATTTAAATTACAGTTTGCAATAAATACCCAAAAAGTAGACTCACATGATGCTGAGAGAGGAGCATGTGGTTAGTGCATGCATTGGTGGAGGTATCAGGAAATGGGTTGAGCAGCTGAAGAGGGAGGGAAGGGTGAATAAAGGCTTGAATAAAGGCTTGAATAAAGGTTTTGAGGCTGGAAGAAGCTTAGCACATTGGAGTAAAAGGAAGGAACCACTAGGTTGGAGTAAGAGAGTAAGGGAAAAAGTGGCAAGCTGACGGTAGAGAGTGAGGAGGGATTGCAACTAAGATTTTTATCTTAACAGCCACTCAAGGATTGTGAAAGCAGATTGGTATTTTTGAAACTCTCTGGTGGTGGCTTCAATGAGGGTAGGGAAGACAGAAAGAAAGAAATATTAAAGATATTTAGGAAGTAGAATCAACAGGATCTAGTGACTAAATAGATGGGGGTGGTGAGGGAGAGAAGAGAAATGTCACCGATGGGTTCCAGTTTTGTATCATAAGCAACTTGGTGGAAAGATGGTGTCACTTTACTGAAATAGGCAATAGGAGGCGGAGATTTTGGTAGGGGAGAAGAAACAAGGAAGATACTGAATCTTTTCTGGATATTCTATATCTAAGATGTTATAAGACATACAAGTGGAGATGACAATAGATATTTAGCTATGTAAGTTTGGAGCTTAGCAGAGAGATCTGGGGCTGCAGATATAAAGATGGGAATCATAGCATATGGATGGTATTTGAAAGCTTCGGCTTTGGTGACATGGTCTTGAGACAAATACGGAGTGAGAAGAGAAGACCAAGTTCCTAGTCCTAACGGACTCTAGCACTTATAGAACTAGGAGAAGAAGCATGAGTTTGTAAGGAAGACAGGGTGGAAGCAGGGAAGGGCCAATAGTTACTTTTCTAATAATCTAGCCTAGGAACACAGAAGTGAGGATCTAGATTTACGCATGAAGAGGCTCAGTGTGGCATTTACAATAGTGAAAAATTAGCTTCAACCTCAAATGTAAAAAAAAAAAAAAATAGATGTTTACATACATTGTGACACATTAATTCTGGAGACTAAATGCAGTCAAATAAGATGCTTTTGAAAATTATAACATTAAGTGAAATGATACGGTTTGGATCTGCGTCCCTACCAAATCTCATGTTGAACTGTAGTCCCCAGCATTGGAGATGGGGCCTGCTGGGAGGTAGTTGGATCATGGGGTGGATTTCTCAGGAATGGGTTAGCACCATCCCCTTGGTGCTATTCTCATGATAGTGATTCTCAAGACAGCTGGTTGTTTAAAGGTGTGCAGCACATCTCCCCCCTGCTCTCTCTTGCTCCTGCTTTCACCATGCGAGACACCTCACTCCCACTTTGCCTTCTGTCATAAGTAAAAGCTCCCTGAAGCCTCCCCAGAAGCAGATGCTGCCATCCTTCCTGTACAGCCTGCAGAACTGTGAGCCAATTAAAACTCTTTTCTTATGAGTTACCCAGTCTCAGGTATTTCTTTATAGCAATACAAGAACAGACTAATACAGTGAATAAAAGAGGGTATAATATTATACATACAACATGGTCACACTTTTAAAAATTAAATGGTTATATTCTTAGAAAAAAAATGTAGTGGAATGTTAACAGAAGTTAACTATGGATGGTAAGATTGTGAATGATTTCTTACCTTTGTATCTATTTGTATTTTTTAGTTTCTTTGCGGTAATCACGAGATTGGGGGTGTATTAGTTCATTCTTGCACTGCTATGAAGAAAAGAGGTTTAATTGGCTCACAGTTCTGTAGGCTGTACAGAAGCATAGCAGCTTGTAACCCACTTCTTGGGAGGCCTCAGGAAACTTACAATCATTACAGAAGGCGAAGGGGAAGCAGGCACATTTTACCTGGCCAAAGCAAAAAGAGGAGATAGAGCTGTGCCTGGGGTTATGAGGGAGGGGGAGCGGGGGAGGGTGCTACATGCTTTTGAATAGCCAGATCTTGTGACAACTCACCATCACGAGAACAGCCCCAGGGGATGGTGCTAAACCATTCATGAAGTATCCACCCCTGTGATTCAATCACCTCCCACTAGGTCTCACCTCCAACACTGGGGATTACAATTCAACATGAGATTTGGGTGGGGACACGGATTCAAACCATATCAGCTGGTAATATTTTTACGAAACAGAGGAAAACTTATGCATATTTATTTTACTTAATGATTCTAAAATTTGTTAAGGAATTACATTAAGAAATAATTGCTCAGAAGAGCTGGAATTAATTTCTGTAAGTTCTGTGATGAATCCCTTATAAAAAATAATTTTATAGTTCTATAAATCATCCACTAATTTGAAGTTTTTGAATATCAGATTTTCTTTCTCAATATAGACTGCATCAGCACACTATGGGGTCATGACAGACTGAAGGACAGGTTGGCAAACTTTTTCTGTGAAAGATTAAATAGTAAATATTTTTTGGCTTTGTGAGTCATATGGTCTCTGTTGCATATTCTTTTTCATTTTTTTAAAGCAACCTTTTAAAAATGTAAAACCTTGCAGCTCCCAGGCCATACAAGAATGGATGACAGCATGGATTTGGCCCCTTGGCCACAGTGTGCTGACCCCTGGACTGAAGGATGAATGCACAAGAACAATGCATACGTACTTTCAAAATAAAAAGCTAACATAATATTGGAATTGTAGGTGAATCTTCGATCATTAGAGTACTAGATCCAGTTTGTATCTATTTTCAACAGGAAGCAGACTAAATGGAAAAGATCTAAAAGAGCAATATTTAACAAAAAAAAAAAGTATGTGTTTTTAATGGAAAATTGATCCCACACAATTATGTCAAAGAGCTGTTATTTTTAAGCTAGAAAAGTAAAAGCTAAAAGGATTTTTTTTTTTTTTTTTTGCAAAATGAAGAGTCTTTTAATATTTCTTCTAAAATCTTAGCTTTCTGGTATTAGGAGGGGAGCATTGTTGTTATATACAAGAAGCTATTCAGTTGTTTATATCACAAATTTGGGAGCCATCCTTGTCTCCCTCCACCCCCTGCCCCATCACAAAATGTGGTTGATGCTGTTAGTGCTCCAAGCAGATTCAGGTTCCTGGCAGCTGTATATGACCCACCCTACCCCCAGCTGCTGTGAGTGTTTAGCTGTGAATGATGCACAGCTGTCCTCTATGGTGAAATTTATTCCTCAGCTTTCATCAGGCCACGGATAGGCTATCTGATTCCATGTCCTACCTGGCATTTCCTTCCTCTCTATCCTGCTTCTCTCACTTTCTTACAAGTTTATCACTCAACGAAGTATCAGCATCCAAATCCCTATCTCTAGCTCTGCTTCTAGGGGACCTGATATTGGATACTAAGTCCTAGTGATTCCAGCTTCTAAATATATTGGGCTATACACCCACTATGTACCCACAAAAATTAAAATTGAAAAGTTAAAGATATAGATTATATATGTGTATATGTGTATATATATATATATATGTATATGTGTGTGTCTGTGTGTGTATATATATATATATTTGGCTTTTTGACCAGTGCATCTGCTTGGACAAAGCATATTGAAGTAATCTGATAACTTTATTCTACTCTATAAATAGACTTCTAAATTTAGTAGATGATGTCAATACTTTTTATGAATATCAGGAAATAGTTTTAGTGAAGTGATGCCCCAGTGATCTGATAAACAAGAACTCCCATAAAGATAAACAAAAAACTTAGAAGAGGTTTAATTTTCAACTGATATTACTTTATAGAATTATTGCTAGTATTACTTGTACTAGTGAGTGGAAACCACTGTACATCCAGTATTATCCATTTTGCTAATTGTTACTGGTTATGTTTTAAAATTACACTAATAACTAATAGCCTACAAATAATCTTCTAAGACCTTTCCACGTTATTATACTATATAACGTTCATTGATTTTTAATAGGATGTGAATATTTGCTGACTCAAAAGAATACCTTTATTAGGACATGCATATGTGTTCAATTTATCTACTCAATTATACCTACATTAAAACCTTAAAAATTAAGTTTCCAAAAACAGGCTATGTGCAAGCTGCGGAGCCTCTATGACTTGTGACCTTCTGCTCTATTGCATTCTGGTTAATGATTCACAATAACCTTCAAGAATAAGCACTGAATAAATCAAAGGGTCCTGCGTGGCTCTCTGGGAAATGTCGCACACAATGCCTAGCAATCTAAGGCTCGACCTAGTGCAGGATGGGAGCTGGGAGCACCATGAACACAAATCCACAGCAATGGCCAAGGAGATGGGGTTTTCCCAGTGGAAATTCACAGCTTTCCCAAACGCCATCTAAAATGGTTCTCTCTTCACTTTTCTTATTCTGGAAGTAGGAAATTAGCTGTTGTTGCTTCTTTTTTTTTCTTTTGGGATGGGGTTCGCACTCTGGTCACTCTGTTGCCCAGGCTGAGTGCAGTGGCACAATCTCAGCTCACTGCGGCCTTGACCTTCTCAGGCTCAGGTGGTCCTCCCACCTCAGCTGCCCCTGTCCCCCCAGCCTCCACCCCACCAATAGCTGGGACTGCAGTTGCACACATTTCCCTTCCTCCAGTAGTTGGGACTACAGTAGTGTACCACCATGCCACTAATTTTTCATATTTTGTGTGTGTGTGTGTGTGTGTGTGTGTGAAGATGTGGTTTTATCATGTTGCTTAGGCTGGTCTTGAACTCCTGGGCTCGAGCAATCTGTCCACCTCAGCTCCCAAAGGGCTGGGATTATAGGTGAGAAACACCACATTCAGCTTCTTCTTGTACTTTCCCAGTGAAACACATTTTGTTTCAAGTTGTTCTTAATCATTTTCAGTGGTAACTGTATTGTAAAAAATAAAGTCCTTCCCTCCCTCCTTTCCTTTCTTCCTTCCTTCCTTCCTTAAAAAAAATAAAGTAGACCATTCTTTGGTTTCATAATCACTGAACTGTTTAGAGTCTGGTTACCCATTTTTAGTAAACAGATTATCCAGCAACAAAGACTAAAATGCTCTTTTTCCCTTCTTTACTTCTTGGAGAACAGGCTCAAAACAGAAACCTCTGAGTATCCTGTTATTTAAATAGAGGCAAGTCCAGATTATTTCAATACTTAAAATGAGTCTATGACCTCGGAATTCCTTTTCACTCTCATAAAATGACTTTGGTGAGTTACAGCCACATTCTTCATCCGAGCATTGGTGTGCTTGCTCAAGCCCTGCTCCCATGCTTGCTGGCCTAGGTAGGAGCTGGGCACAGTGCTGGAGGGTGGCGAGAGTTGACTTGAGCTGGCACATGGGGCCAAAGGGCAATATCTAGGCCTAGGCAGTTAGGCCAACTTACTGTCATGTTGGTACCACCTCCATAATTTCGCTGTATTTCTTATTATATAATTTCTTATTATATAATTCTTTTCTTTAAATCAACTCATTTTTAAATTAAATTTATTCAAAAGGGAAACTTTACATTGCTACTAACAATGAAATATAAGTATCACTTGCTAACGTAGAAGAGATGTACATATACTGTGTTTCATCAACTTTGAGACATGCTTTAAAAAGTAATTTTGATATCTCTGAAATTGGGGTATAATTTACAATCAACGGCATCTAGCAATTATAACTGGCAACATTTCTCTTGTTCTTAGTCGCATGTAAAATAATGTGCTTTACACATCAATGGTGTATTAGATTTGATGAGATATAGTAAACTATAAAATCGATGTTATTAAACTTTTAAAAACAAAAGATAAAAATAGTAAACAAAAAATGGAATAAATCAAATTGACTTATAAAATATATGGCTGAAGATGTTTCTTATTAGAAGGATGGAACTTTTTTTTTTGGAGACCAACTCTCACTCTGTTGCCCAGGCTGGAGTGCAGTGGTGCAATCCTGGCTCACTGCAACCTCCACCTCCAGGGTTCAAGCGATTCTCCTGCCTCAGCCCCCCGAGTAGCTGGGATTACTGGCGTGCACCACCACGCCCAGTTAATTTTGTACATTTAGTAGAGACGAGGTTTTACCATGTTAGCCAGGCTGATCTCGAATTCCTGACCTCTGGTATCCACCTGCCTCGGCCTCCCAAAGTGTTGGGATTACAGGCGTAAGCCATTGCACCCAGCCAGGAGGATGGAAATTTTTGATCAAAATACTTGGATATTCTACTTGATAGTTTCAGACAAAGTTGAGGATCCACATTAATGAGACAAATCTGTCCATTGTTGTATTAACTGACATTAAATATCTGAACTTGCATGGGGATGTGGTTAGAAAGCTCAAAAGATATTTGACCATTTTATGTATTATAATTAAGCATACATGTATGTATTCTGCAACTTCTGGGAGTGACATTTCAATATATCACTGAATAAAACACACAGATGCCTATGGAATTCAGTGTATGAAGTCTTGCCCTGTTAGGGATCCTGGCTGTGTATGTTTCTCATGGGCATGAGCACTGAACCCGTGGTCATGCCCATGAGAAGCATAGATAGCCAGGATCACTAATAGGGCAAGGAACATCTGTGAATATACTTGGGCACCTCACCCCTACTTTATGAAGTTAGGGTAAAGTTGATTACCTTGGCCCTACCTATATTTGTCTCATCCTAAACAACATTCTGCATGAAATCACAGGTCTTATGTGCTAAGTTTCCCCCCAAATATAAATGAATGTACATAGAAGACTGCCAAAAGACATTTAGATGAATATCACTTAAAAATTATCCTCTCCCACATTCTGGAAAACACTTGCATAGATAAAGCATTAAATAGGAAGAACTCACAGAGACAAGGAAGACTGGGTTATATAGCTGAAGCCAGATGCATTGGGTGATAAGCAGAGAAATTAAAAGCCTAAGACTGGAGGAGCTTCCCAGGTCCAAGATTGTTGGCTCAAACTTCCAGAGACGGCCCTTGGTAGGAAGGTGCTACCTTAAGGAGATGACATAGTATTCATTTATCCATTTCTCTGTTCATTCAGTTACTCTTTCATCCAAATATCTACTATGTGTCAGGTACTAGGTTGGGTTCTGGGGAGAGATTGCTGAAAGAGGTCAAAGAGTTCATGGCCCAGAAAGGGAACAAAGAATACTCATGGTTAACAGTTGGGTTTCAAAGTATTAGGGTGGGCACAGACAAAGAGTCCTATGGAAGAGGTGCTGGAGAGGTGTTTAACTCAATGTGGGCAGCTCAAGGAAGACTTCCCAAACGAATCATGCTTGAATTGGGTCTTGAAGTATAAACGAAAGTTGCTGAAGTTCCCCAAAGGCTGAAAGACAGAGGATACTCCAACTTTGGGGAACAGTATGGTCAAAAGTTTGGAGATGTAAGAAACTATGGTTTGTCTCCCACAAGAAAAGGCAGTTTGGTATAGAATAGCTGGAAAGAGAGCGAATATTGGAGGATATAGGGAAAGAGGCTGGAAATGGTAGGAAAAGCAAGAATAGATGTGAAGGATGTTGAACTTGACTTTAAACCTGAAATTGATAAAGAGATCTGAAGGATTTTAAGACAGAAATGGCTGGATTATATATGTTTTATGTGTTGACTGATGCTGAGAAAAACTAAATTTTATATCAAAACATAACCTAAAGGCTTTAGCCAGAGTGCCAGACTGTCAGCAATATAGATCTGTACCATTTAAAAAATGATTTAGAGTCTAATCAAGAAGTAGTGGTGCCTGGAAGGGAGTGAGAGTGCAGATGATTCGTGTTGTGGATATAAAGCACTGGATAAGCCACACATCCAGTAATCTCAACGTAATCTCCCACATGAGAAGTAGGGTTTTAAAAGAAAGGAAGAGAAGAAGCAAGTGCTAAACTTCTCAATGAATGTAAAGAAATGGCTGGACCACCAATAGATGACAAGACAATGATAGGATCAGGTAGAGGAGGATGGAGGAACTCCCCTTCTGTAAATCCTAAAGGAAGAATTCATAGGGAATAATTTTCTATCTATATATCTATATTTTTTGCTTTTTAAAAAATAATTTTCATTATGGAAACGTTCCAGGCATTTACATAATTGCATAGTACAATGAACCCCATGTACCTATGTCCCCACTCTGCAGACTATCAATCCATGGCAATTTTATTTCACCTATTATGTTCCTCTCACCCTGACTAGATCATTTTGAAGCAAGTCTCAGATATCATATCATTTTAAGACAGTGGTCTTTATTCTTCTCAGCCCAAACCTGTGTCAGAATCATAGGATATGATAAACCTTGCACTGTGACTAATTAGACAAACACTGAAATTAACAAATATAGAGGCAAAGTCTACTCCCTAATAAAGAGAAATAAAAAATAAGACAACATTAACATGACTACCAGTCATTTGGAGAAGAAGATAAAATAGAATAATTTCTAAATAATGGTAATTTAGCAAACAAGGTTACTAGCAAAATCCCACAACGTGAATTAAACTAGTGGGGTTAAATATGTGGGCAGGAAATTAAAGGAAATTCAATTTTAAAATGTGTAAACGAAAGCATTGATGAAATAAGCTATGAAATAAACTACTAGACTTCAGTGAAAAACCTGAAAGCAGAGAGAGACTTGGGCTGAGGGCACAATGGGAAAGCAAATGAAGTACAAGTTAGAATATGGCCTAACCCATTTAAAAGAGATGTCAATTAATTCCTCCATTTGGTGATCGTTACTATGCATCTGTTGTAGTAGGATACTGTCTGGGCTCTGGAATTTTTAGTAAACCATCTCTTCTGCTTAAAGAAGACACTTCATCTAGAAGCAGGCAGGGGCATTTACCTGATTCAACACTCTACCTGGGATTAGGCAGGGACGTTTACCTGATTCTGCCTGACTCTCATCCAGATTCTTTATTAAACACCTGGCTCCTTGAAAAATGGAGGCACCTGGAAGAGGTTCAAAGAAGTGGAACAGAAGATAATTAGAGGAAGAGATTGATTTTAGCAGAAAGATCAAAGGAACCAAATGCAGAGAACTTGGCTAAGCAAGAGCTCAGGAAAAAGTGAGCTATTTGAGGCACGTAAAGAGTGAAGCAAATAAGAAATATGGAGCTGCTGCACAGGGCATAAGAAACAGCCCTGTGTTGGACGTACACATAGGGAAAGGTGGGTTGTGGGTGGGACAAGCTGCTCACCTGGCACAGGATGTCCCAGCAGCCCCGTTGAACACTCTCTGACATTCAACAGCCTTCTGTTCAATGGCTACCTTGAACACCAAGCTAATAGAATGCCAACTTCCAGAGGGGTAGGCATTACTTTTAACCTTTCAACTTTGGACAGGAAAGTGTGCTAAATCAGTACTGCTCTGGCAAGCAGGATGGGCAGGGGGAAGAAGTATTTCTCTGAAATGTAATTTATAGATAAGTTCTAGTGCTCCTCACTCCTACAGAATTTTTTCTAGTCAGCAAAATTTTTACCAGTGAAGGCAGACAGAGAGAGAGAAAGAAAGAGATTGATTCTGTCTGTACTGGTTCTAACGGGTTATATTTTAAATTTTTGCCTAAGGTCCTTTTGACCTCATTTTGGCAACATTATAAAGTTCTCGATCAGTTTCTTTCAGATCCTGGGTCTTTATGTTCTGTGGAGAGTTAAAATTTATCTTTTTATTTTTAAATATATCATACATACAAAGCAAAATATAAAAACATTTATGTGTAGTTTAAAGAATAATGTTTAAATGAATTCCTGCATTTCTCACTTCCCCACTTTAAGTCAGAATATTTTGTTTAGTACTTTTGAGGCCCTCTGGGTGTCTTACTTTGATGACATTTCCTCTTCCACCTCTTCTCTCTCAATACTATCCTAAAATTCACCTTAAATCCTTGCTTTTCCTTATATTTTTACTGTAAGGTACAGTATATATACTGTTTAAAAATTTGGGGGGGGTGCTTCTTTTAAGACTGTGAGTTAGGGGTTCATCTATGTCCATTCATTTAACTAGTTATTTTTTAAATTAAACTTTTAATTTTGATATTGTTATACATTCATATGCAGTTTTAAGAAATAATATAGAGAAAATATAGACAAAAAGCCCTTGTGCCCTTTACCCAGTTTTCTACCAATGGTAACATCATGCCACCCCCTTCAGCTCAGCCTGGGCACAGGATGCTCCTCCCCTCAAATGAGAATTGAGTTGTTCTGCAGGTGAATTGACAAGTTTCCACATTGTTGCTTTGTGAATCTCTGCATTTGCAGAGACACACTGAGGTCAGTCTGGGGGCCACTCACTGTGGAGCTGCAGAAAGAAGAGTTGGCTATGAGGAGGGACAAGAGGACAACAGCAAGAATTTTCTGGTCTTGGAAGCTGAGTTCCCTTTTTCAGGGAGGAGCCAATGCATCTGGAAACTATCCATGAGGCTTTAATGCCTAAGTAAAATGAGTACTGAAATACCTGAATCTCTTCAAGAGATTCCGATGTTCAATGTCACTCTTTCAACAGAATAAATGTAGACTTGGTCCCAGTTATTCATGTAATTAGGCTCGCTTTTAGTAAAATGATGTATGTAGGCTAATTCGTATTGACCCTCAGAGAAAAAAATCACATATTGTTATTCAAGAAGCACAAGTAATTTTATCTCTTTTTTACAAGCCCAAATCAAATAGATTACCTTTCTGAGCAATGAACAACTTGAAATGCAGATGGATATGCAAGGTTAAAGAGCAAGAGGATAAGGACTTGCATTTGAAATAGCAAGGTCTTCTGTAATTTGGTGCCACAAAATTCTCTTAAATGTATGTAGAGAAACCAGGGGATTCTAAAACTGAAAAATCTCTCAAGGAAAAAGAAAAAGGTAACATAAAGGTGTCATAGGAAACAGCATTTTATATGTATTTAGCAGCCTTCTCGAAGGAAAAACACTTCTCAAGACCTTCGCCAGTACTCCTCTTGTCCAGGCCACCATCATCTCTGTTGTGGACTACTGAAAGATCTTCCTATTGAATGTCCCTCTTTCACCTTTGTCCCTTACAATTCACTTTCCACTCAGTAGCCAAAGTGATCTTTGAAAGATTGCCTTTTAAAACTTGCAACTCTCCAATAGCTTCCCACTGTACTTAGGATAAAATTTAAACTTCTTAGCCTGGCTTTAAAGGCTCTTTAGGATTCCTCAATAGAGACAATTTTTCAGGACAATATGAGCAAGACAAATCTTGTGTGAATCTATCAGGAGAAGTGCAAGATATTTTATCTGCCTGGTCCCTGCCCACTAGAAGCCAATAGTGTTCTGCCCTCAACTCTAGCATCTTATATGCAAATTGCCACCCACACATCTTCAACCATCCTATAGGCAGAAATAGAGAGGTTGCAGCATCCCCAGCTGCAACTCCGTACCAGCCTACTCAATCTGGCTCCTGTGCACTTTTAACCTCACGATCTTTGCACTGGCCATTTTTTTCTGCCTGGAATGCTCCATTCCCAGACCTATCCATGTTTGGTTTCTTTTCCACATTCAATGTTACCTTCTCAGAAAGGCCTTCCCTGACCACTTGTAAAATAGCAAAACACACACACACACACGCACACACACACATATGCACACAAATACAGAGTTTTTCTCGCTCCCTGAACACACTTTATCACTATATACAATTTTCTTTTTTGTTTACTCATTTATTGTCTCTCTCTCCCCTCTAGAATGTAAGTTCCATGAGAACATTATGTTTTGTTTGTTGTTATATCCCCAGGGCCTGGGGATACATTTTTGTAAATATTTGTTGATCAAATAAAATAGATGCCATTAAGTTATATGTCATTTAATCACATTTATAATAAATGTTAAGATGCAGCAGGAAAACACTATTTAATTCCTTGTTCATATAAAGCACTGAGGCACTAAAAATAACAAGTCCCACAGTGAATATGAACATGGAGAGAGGAACTAAACTAGAAATGTCATTACCTTCTTCCTAAATCACACCGAATTATTTCAATATAAGGCAATCCATTAGATAGGTCACATTGAAAGATGGAAATATTCAAAGACTGTAATTAACATAACTCTCTTGTCCAAGCCACTTTAGGGCAACATGTTTATGTTGGTTACTACTATCTATATACCAGTTGCATTTTTTTTTTGAAATTGAAAGAAAAAATCTATTGAAGATCTGAAAAACAATTCCTAAAAGATTGACTTTTCCAGAAAACTAGCTGCACAATGCGTTGTGTCAATCATGTTAAAACGTGCATTAGACACAAATATAAAAACCAGGACTATTTCATTTCACTTTACAGTTTATTACACCTCAAATATAGGCTCAAAAACTTAACCTCACCTTTCGGAAAAAGGGACAAGGAAATAAATTTATTGTTTCCTCTGGAATAAACTTAAATACATGTCTTTCATCTGATTCTAGGTCCTAACAAAATTGATCCCTGAACAAGGCAAAGCATCATGTGGGGATGCAAACACAACACACACCCATTGACACTCTCCACTCCCGCACCTGTGCAGTGTAGCTCAGCAGTTCTAGAGCTCTCTCCCGCCAAGCACCCATCCCACCTGGAACTCCTCAATCCAGTGCTCCAGGCAGCTGCTGCCAATGAATTGGAGTTGACAGCAAGTTAAAAATCTATTTGCCATCCCTGGGATCATGGAAAGAGCAAACATTTTTCACATAAATCTGAGTTTGAAATCTTCTCTTTATCACTTGTGAGATCATGGCTACTTAACCTCTTTCTGTTTAATGATACCAGATTTGTAGTTGAAATAATATATGTCTTGCTTGTTACAATTAGAATTCAATAAATAGTCACACATAACTGTGGTGAGAAGTTACGTGCTACTCCAAAAATGGAGGAGGTATTATATAGAAGGGCAGGAGTAAGTGCAAGTTGCTGGGAACACTAGAGTGAGATTTATTGTTGGACTAAAGGAGCAGTTCCCAAAGTGTAGCCCCAGATCACCTGTAAACTCGTTAGAAATTGCAAACATCCAGGCCCCAGTTGAGACCTACAGATCAGAGACTCTGGGGATAGAGCCTGGTAATTGTTTTAACCTTCCAGGTAATTCTGATGCATGCTCTGTAGTCTGAGAGCCACTGCATCAGAGGGGGAAGTGGGAGTGGAGAATAGAAGTGATGAAGTCAGGGGAGAAGGATGTCTACTCACCTGATGATTAATCAGGCGGAAAACAAGGAAGTGCTACCCCTCACAGAGGCTTTGACTGTATCAGCACTACCCACTTTTGTGGAAATTTCCCATAGACAGGATATCAATTTGCCATAAACACAAAGGACAGACCAGACCCGGAGAATACTAAAAGAATATGGGCTTGTATTACAAGGGTAGGTGTGGGGAGAATGTCCCCGGTGTAGCCCCAGTGCAGGCAGGCAATAGACTGGACTGCAGTCTCTTTCCTTTGGAAGGGTAGGTAGCCATGGTTCCTGATTGTTTCAAGTGCAGCTTTGAAAGAAGGCAAGAAGCTGGCCTAGACACTTTTTGAAGCTTCCCCAGCTTGGTGGTTTCACGAACGAATTACATCTGAAAAGCTTAAGGCAAATGGTTGGGGAGTTGGGGAAGAAGGGAGTCAAAGATGTATCAAGAAATTAAATTTCACCAGGATCTCTCATCTCCATCTATTTAATGCTTTCCCCATTTTAACTGCTTCTGTCAGTGTACCAAAGACAGAAGTACTTGCCTGGGGGTGAAAAGTTAAAAAAATATTTTTGACTGGGCGCGGTAGCTCACTCCTGTAATCCCTGCATTTTGAGAGGCTGAGGTGAGTGTATCACAAGGTCAAGAGATCGAGACCATCCTGGCCAAGATGGTAAAACCCTGTCTCTACTGAAAACACAAAAATTAGCTGGGTGTTGTGGCAGACACCTGTAGTCTCAACTACTCAGGAGGCTGAGGCAGGAGAATCGCTTGAACCTGGGAGGTGGAAGTTGCAGTGAGTCGAGATTGTGCCACTGCATTCCAGCCTGGGTGACAGAGCGAGACTCCATCTCAAGAAAAATAAATAAATAAATATTTTTAAGGAACACAGCTAATCCAAAGCTCCTTGAGACCCAGCAGCTTTTAAACCACATCTACATTTGTAGGCTGTTTCCACAGTTAACCCCTCTAGCAGGTCTGTGATTGCCTCAGCATCTATTTCTGTTTGATTCCACCTAATTAGAAACATAACTTACATTTTTATTAAAAATAAAATTCACACTTCCTTAGAAACATATCCATACTTGCAGATTGTTCTAAAGTATGTAGACAAGATCTGAGGCCATTACCTTATTATTAAGGTACAAGACTTTGTTAGAGACTATTAGGCATTCAGATCCAACATAATTACTGAGCAACTGTCCTGGCACATTTCATACTTTCCCTCAACCACATGCATAAGTATTATTATCATTCTCATTATGCAGGCCATAGATCGAGGCTCAGACACATGTAGCAACTAGCCCAGAGTTCACAGCTACTTTAAGTGGACAAGTGTAGACTCTAAACACCAGTCTCCTGACAGAGGCAGTGTTAATCCATGACTAGAAGATAGGCTATGTATGTGACCTGCTCTTAGTTGAGTTAAAAATGGCATGCTCAATTCCCAGCTGATGTATCTGCTGGGATGTGTGTTTTCAATGGAATGTTTCTGCTGCTGAAATTTGTTACCCTTTCTAAGCTGGTAATTTTTTCGGTTTGTAAGTGAGTCATACACAGACTCATTGCAAGTAAGGCAAACTTAGTCTTAAAGTGACCTAAATAGGCCAGGCGCGGTGGCTCACACCTCTAATCCCAGCACTTTGGGAGGCCGAGGCAGGTAAATCATGAAGTCAGGAGTTCGAGACCAGCCTGGCCAACATAGTGAAACCTCGTGTCTGCTAAAAATACAAAAACTTAACTGGGCATGGTGGTGCATGCCTGTAATCCCAGCTACTCGGGAGGCTGAGGCAGGAGAATCACTTGCACCCGAGAGGCAGAGGTTGCAGTGAGCCAAGATTGTGCCACTGCACTCCAGTCTGGGCAACAGTGTAAGACTCTACCTCCAAAAAAAAAAAAAAAAAAAAAGTGACCTAAACAATAAAAATGCTGAAAGTAAAGACAATCATGTTCTTAAAGACAGCTGTGTGAATGGGTTAGGAGATTTTATACAAGTAGCAATTGGTTATTTTTGAAACACTTGCAAGAGGTGCCTTATAAGAACCAAAAAAGTTCCTTTTTAAGCTTATTATTGGGATAGACCACTTTTATAGAGATTCTAAGATAACTTACTATTGTTCTTTAAGCATATAGAGTAACTTTATATATTAAAAAATCAACAATTCTTCACGTCTCTGAACACAAAATAAGTGGAAGTAGGTTTGCTTTAAGAAGAGTTTCCTGCTGGGTGTGGTGGCTCACGCCTGTAATCCCAGCACTTTGGGAGGCCGAGGTGAATGGATCACCTGAGGTCAGGAGTTCAAGACCAGCCTGGCCCACATGGAGAAACCCCATCTCTACTAAAACTACAAAAATTAGCTGGGCATGGTGGCATGCACCTGCAATCTCAGCTATTCTGGAGGCTGAGGCAGGAAAATCGCTTGAACTCGGGAGTCGGAGGTTGCAGTGAGCCAAGATCACACCACTGTACTCCAGCCTGGGTGACAGAGCAGGGGGAGAAAAAAGGAGCTTCCAAACAGTGAGGCTGGTTGATGATTAAGAATGGGTTTCCTGAGAGATCCAAGATGGCTGACTACTAGCAGCTCAGGATTGTAGCTCTCCCAGGGAAAGCGCACAGAACGAGAGGAAGCCACACTTACAGATGAAATTTTGTTGCTCACAGACCAGGAGATTCCCAGCAGAGGAGCCCCACGGGTCGCCAGCACGACTCTTGTGGCCGGCGTGGCGGTTTTGCCGGCGTCTTGGCGCGGCGGTTCTCGGTGCAGAGTAAACAGGACTGGGTCCCCTTTTGGTCGACGTTTGGAGCTCCGGGAAGGCAGTCGCCTATTTACCTGATTGAAAAAGGGATTCAAGAGGGAAGCCAGACCAGAGATTCCCAGGCAGAAAAGCACCACGAATCTTAATGCAGCTGTTTTAGTTGGCACAGTGGTTGCTCAGATTTTGGCGCTGGGAATCAACAAGTTGGACGTCCACTCAGAGACCTAATATGAAAGTTGGCAATTACAAACGACAGGTGGATACACTTACAATGATGGGAAGAAACCAGGGTAAAAAGGCTGAGAATACTCAAAATCAGAATGCCTTTCCTTTTACAGGGGATCATAGTTCCTCATCAACAAGGGAACAAGGCCTGATAGAGAACGAGTGTGATCCATTAACAGAATTAGGCTTCAGAAGGTGGATAAGAAACTTTTCTGAGCTAAAAGAACATGTAGCCCAATGTAAAGAAACTAAGAACCTTGAAAAAAGGTTTGATGAAATGCTCACGAGAATAGACAATTTAGAGAGGAATATAAGTGAATTAATGGAACTGAAGAATACAATATGAGAACTTCGCGAAGTATGCACAGGTTTTAACAGTCGAATTGATCAAGCAGAAGAAAGGATATCAGAGGTCGAAGACCAACTTAATGAAATGAAACGAGAAGACAAGATTCGAGAAGAAAGAGTAAAAAGGAATGAGCAAAGTCTCCAAGAAATATGGGACTATGTGAAAAGACCTAATTTACA
>CAUYLG010038442.1:0-14835 GCA_963573385.1 Cacajao melanocephalus
TCTCCGCCCAGAAGGTGATTTACAGAATTCACTAGCCCTCGGAATGTCTGAAGCTCCTCACCCCCACCCCCACCCATCACGCTCACCCCGAGGTGGTTTTAGGGGTATAAAAGGTCTTGACACCCTCTTTTTCGGGGCCACAGGTTGGAGAGACGTGAGTCCTCCGTGGTCGCCGGCAATAAAGACCCTGCAATTTGGCCTACTTTTGTCTTGGTGTTGACTTTCCATGCTTGGTTCAGTACAACAGTGCCTTGATTGCTGCATCCTCTGGAGCAGGGGAACACTTGTGTCCTCACATGGCAAAAAAGGGGTAAGGGCCAAAAGGGAGGCATTCCCTCCATCAAGCCCCTTTCTTTTTTCTTTTCTTTCTTTCTTTTTTCTTTTTCTGTTTTTTGAGACAGAGTTTCACTCTTGTTGCCCAGGCTGGAATGCAGTGGCATGATCTCGGCTCGACGCAGCCTCCGCCTCCCAGGTTCAAGTGATTCTCCTGCCTCAGCTTCCCTAGTAGCTGGGATCACAGGCATGTGCCCCCATGCCCGGCTAATTTTGTATTTTTAGTAGAGATGGAGTTTCTCCATGTTGGCCAGGCTGGTCTCGAACTCCCGACCTCATGTGATCCGCTTGCCTCAGCCTACCAAAGTGCTGGGATTACAGGCGTGAGCCACCACGCCTGGCCCATGAAGCCCTTTTCTAACAGCATTAATCTGATCAGAGGGGCAGAATCCTCATGACCTAAACACCTCCCAAAAGACCCCACCTCCCAACACTGCTGCATTGGAGATCAAGTTTAGATAAGAATTTTTGGAAGGGA
The DNA here is from genome assembly GCA_963573385.1 of Cacajao melanocephalus. Classification (NCBI taxonomy): domain Eukaryota; kingdom Metazoa; phylum Chordata; class Mammalia; order Primates; family Pitheciidae; genus Cacajao; species Cacajao melanocephalus. Next base: position 812 of record CAUYLG010038442.1, read on the forward strand.
CAAAAACATTCAAATCATAGCAGTGACACGCTCAAAAATTATGTAAATAACTCAAAATGGAATTCTAAAAACAAAGGTCATGTACCCCAAGGAAGGCAAAGGGAGAGAAACAAAGGAATGAGAATCAGAGGGAACAAACAGAAAAAATAATAAAATATACAAATTTAAACCACAATGAGCTATCACCTCACACGTGTCAGAATGGTTATTATCAAAAAGATGAAGTTGGACACAGCAGTGAATGCCTTTAGTATCAGATACTAGGGAGGCTGAGATGGGAGGATTACTTGAGCCCAAGAGTTTTAGGCCAGCCTGGGCAACATCATCAGACCCCCATCTCTAAAATAAAAATAAAATATAATTTTTAAAAAGATGAAAGATAACAAATGTTGGTGAGGATATGGAGAACAGAGAACCCTTACACACTGTTGGGGAGAATGTAAACTAGTACAACCATTATGGAAAACTGTATGAAGGTTCATTAAAAATTTAAAAAGGAACTACCACATGATCCGGCAGTCCCACTTCTGGGTATACATCCAAAGGATTTGAAATCAATATGTTAAAATGATATCTGCACTCTTATGTTCATGGTATCATTATTCAGAATAGCCAAGATAGGGAATCAACCTGTGTCCATCAGCGCATGAATGGATAAAGAAAATGTGGTAAATACACACAATGGAACACTCTTCAGCCTTTAAAAGGAAGGAAATTCTGTCATTCTCACTAACATGGATGAACCTGTAGGATATTATGCTAAGTAAAAAAGCCAGACACAGAAAGACAAATACCACATGTTCTCGCTTATGTATGAAATCTAAAACAATCAAACTCATACAAGCAGAAAATAGAATCGTAGGGCTGAGTGCGGTGGCTCGCGCCTGTAATCCTAGCACTTTGGGAGGCCAAGGCGGGTGGATCCCCTGAGGTTAGGAGTTTGAGACCAGCCTGGCCAACAGGGCAAAACCCTGTCTCTACTAAAAATATATTTAAAAATTAGCTTGAGTGCTGAGTGTGGTGTCACATGCCTATAGTCCCAGCTGAGGCAGAAGAATCACTTGAACCCACGAGGCAGAGATTGCAGTGAGCCAAGATCACGCCAGTGCACTCCTGCATGGGTAACACAGCGAGACTCCCTCTCAAAAAAAAAAAGAAAATAGAATTGTAGTTACCAGCGGCTGAGGGTGAGGGGAATGGGGAGATGTCAGTCAAAGGGTACAAAGTTTCAGTTAGACAGGGGAAAGGTTTTTGACAGCTATTGCATAGTATGATGACTATAATGAGAGCATATAGTATATTTTAAAATTGCTAACAGAGTAAATTTCACATTTCTCATCACAAAAAAAGACAAGTATTTGAAGTGATGAATATGTTAATTAGATTGATTTAATCATTCCACGTTGTATACCTATATCGTAACATCACTTTGTACCCCATAGACATATACAATTGTAATTTGCCAATTTACAATAAAAATAAATAGCAGACACAAGTAATATTACTAATTACTTAAAAATGTCTTTTTTTTTTTTTTTGAGACCGAGTCTCGCTCTTTCACCCAGGCTTGAGTGAAGCGGCGCAATCTCAGTTCACTGCAACCTTTGCCTCCCAGGTTCACGGGATTCTCCTGCCTCAGCCTTCAGAGTCGCTAGGATTACATTTGTGCACTACCTCACCCGGCTAATTTTGTGTTTTTAGTACGGAGGGGATTTCACCATGTTGGCCAGGCTGGTCTCGAGCTCCTGACCTCAGGTAATCTGCCCACCTTGGCCTCCGAAAGTGCTGAGATTACAGGCATGAGCCACCGTGCCCAGCCAAACTTGGGAAAGTAAACTGCAAAACTGATAGAGACCTGTCTGGGATACTTTTTGGTTTACACCTTCTTACGAGGCTTCGCCTTACCTGGTCCTTTGGCTGAGGGGAAGAGGCTTCCCTGGGTCTCTGGGTCTTTTGTTTGTTTGTTTAGAGATGGGGGTCTTACTATGTTGCCCAGGTAGGATTTGAACTCCTGGGCTCAAGAGATCCTCCCGACCCAGCCTCCTGGATAGGTGGACTGCAAGCACGCACCACTGTATCCGCCAGGCTTTCCTGGGTCTTTTTTGTCTGCACCACTTGGTGTTCTAGGTGGCTGGTTTCTTCAGCACCTGGTCTTGGATACGTAAGAAAACCCACAGGGCTCAGCACCGTGTCATTTCACAGGTCTTACTCCCTAGCCATCTGCTGGCACGAGAATCACTTGAACCCGGGAGGTAGAGATTGCAGTGATCCGAGATCGCGCCACTGCACTCTGGCCTGGGCAACAGAGGGAGGCTCGGTCTCGAAAAAAAAAAGAAAAAGAAAAAAAAGTTTACTTGCCAAGGTTAAGGATAATGCCCGGGAGATACATCTGTGCCTTTCTCCAAAGATGATTTTGAGGGCTTCAATATTTAAAGGGGAAAGTGGGCTGGAGGGGAAAGAGGGAGGGTATGGTCATCCACATGTTGCTAGAGAAAAGGAGCAGGTAGGGAAATAGTCTATTAGGTATTCATTGTGCACTCAGTAAATCACTTTACATAAGATAAGAGAGCACAGAGGTAGCTACCCCTAGAGATATTTAACCTTTTATCTGTAGCTACTGGTTTAAGAACAAAAGACAGCTAGTTGCAAGACTCAGCTTTCCGCTTAATTGTTTCCTTTTGGCAGAGTGAACTGGGGTCCTGCGTTTTTCTTTTCCTTTCAAAAAGGAAGAAAGGTAAATGTCAAAATTGATACATATGAGCCGGGCGGGGTGACTCACGCTTGTAATCACAGCACTTTGGGAGGCTGAGGTGGGCAGATCACCTGAGGTCAGGAGCTCGAGACCAGTCTGGCCAACACGGCGAAACTCCGTCTCTATTAAAAATACATAATTAGCTGGGCATGGTGGCGGGCACCTGTAATCCCAGCTACTTGGGAGGCTGAGGCAAGGAGGATCACTTGAACCCGGGAGGCAGAGGTTGCAGTGAGCTCAGATCGTGCCACTGCATATGAAGATACAAAAGGGCTTGACAACAAACTTGCTATTTATATAACAAAGACCAACAGGTTGCTTACGAAATAAATGAAAATATTTTACCCCAGAATACATTTCTTTGACATATTTTGAAATGGCTACCTCTTGGCCATCCTGACAGAAGTGGGGAGAATGCGCATCTGTAGAGAATCTTCATGAATGCCCCATGCCCCCTCTCTTTCTCTGCCTTTCCTTGGATCCTGGAGAGATTGAAAGTCCAGCATCTTTAAAAGTCTTTACCATCAGGCAGTGCGAGATGGCTCACGCCTGTAATCCCAGCACTTTGGGAGGCCAAGAAGGGCAGATCACCTGAGGTCAGGAGTTCGAGACCAGCCTGGCCAACATGGAGAAACCCCGTCTCTACTAAAAATACAAAAATTAGGCGGGCATGGTGGCACGTACCTGTAATCCCTGCTACTTGGGAGGCTGAGGCAGGAGAATTTCTTGAACCCGGAAGGCGGAGGTTGCAGTGAGCAGAGATCACGCCACTGCACTCCAGCCTGGGTGACAGAGACTCTGTTTAAAAAAATAAGTCTTCACTACCAATTATCTCTGAGGGTGGCTTCATCTGCATAACAAGGCCACCTTTGCCAGCTAAACCTCTTCTCCCCCCCACATAATCTGGATGACCAGAATCTAAACCCCCGTTCTTTCTGTAACCTCAAAGTGATATTTAAGGAGGCTCCCATGTACATACGTTAAATACATCTGGATGCCTTTTCTCCTGTTAATCCATGTACCTCGTGTCAGTGATTTTCAAAGAACCTTTAAGGGGCCAACAGCCTATGGTCCCCACACTTGAATTTCTGGCCATGAGTGATCTTCCAGCTACCTAAAGGTTTCATCCAGGGGAAAAAGAATCAAAGAGATTATTTTCATTTGATGAGGAGATATATAAAAGGGATTCATGCTGGGCACGGTGGCTCACACCTGTAATCCCAGCACTTTGGGAGGCTGAGGTGGGCGGATCACCCGAGGTCGGGAGTTTGAGACCAACCTGACCAACATGGAAAAACCCCGTCTCTACCAAAAATACAAAATTAGCCAGGCATGGTGGCGCATGCCTGTAATCCCAGCTACTCAGGAGGCTGAGGCAGGAGAATCACTTGAACCCAGGAGGCAGAGTTTGTGATGAGCCAAGACCATACCATTGCACTCCAGCCTGGGCAACTCGGTCTAAAAAAAAAAAGAGGGGGGGGGATTCAGAATTGATATGGTTTAGTCGTGGAGATATGTGCTAGCCTATGTGACTCTGGCCTAAAATTAACCATACTGTTTCTTTCCTTTCTTCTTCTTTTTTATTTCTTTTTTTTTTTTTTTTTTTTTTTTTGAGACAGAATCTCGCTCACCCAGGCTGGAGTGCAGTGGCGTAATCTCAGCTCACTGCAACCTCCGCCTCCTGCGTTCAAGCAATTCTCCTGCCTTAGCCTCCAGAGTAGCTAGGATTACAGGCATGCAACACCATGCCCGGCTAATATTCGTAGTTTTGGAAGAGACGGGGTTTTGCCATGTTGGCCAGACTGGTCTCAAACTCCTGACCTCAAGTGATCCGCCCATCTCAGCCTCCCAAAGTGCTGGAATTACAGGCGCAAGCCACCATGCCAACCTTTTTTTTTTTTAAATAAATTAAAACGGGGTTTCACCATGATGGCCAGGCTGGTCTTGAACTCCTGACCTCAGGTGATCCACCCACCTCAGCCTCCCAAAGTGCTAGGATTACAGGTGTGAGCCACCGCGCCCGGCCACCAACCTTTTTTTTCTTGAGAAGGAGTTTCACTCTTGTCACCCAGGCTGAAGTGCAGTGGCTTGATCTCAGCTCACTGCAACCTCCGCTTCCCGGGTTCAAGCGATTCTCCTGCCTCAGCCTCCCAAGTAGCTGGGATTACAGGCGTGTGTCACCACTCCTGACTAATTTTTGTATTTTTAGTAGAGACGGGGTTTTGCCATGTTGGCCAGGCTGGTCTCAAACTCCAGACCTCAGGTGATCCACCCGCCTCGGCCTCCCAAAGTGCTGGGATTACAGGCATGAGTCACCACGCCCAGCCAAGTTATTTCTATGTTCTCTTAGAGTAGGGCCCAGCAAACCATGGCCTATGACCAAATATGGGCCACTGTTTTTGTTTTTGTTTTGAGATGAAGTTTTGCTCTTGTCACCCAGGCTGGAGTGCAATGGTGGGATCTTGGTTCACTGCAACCTCTGCCTACTGGGTTCAAGCGATTCTCCTGCCTCAGCCTCCAGAGTAGCTGAGATTACTGGTGCCCGACACTATGCCCAGCTAATTTTTGTATTTTTAGTAGAGACTGGGTTTCACCATGTTGGCCAGGCTGGTCTCGAACTCCTGAGCTCAGTGGACCACTGTTTTTGTAAATAAAGTTTTATTGGAACACAAAAAAAATCAACATTTCTACATACTATCACCAAAATTTGAAACACAATACCATACACAATTGCTCCAAAGAAGATAAAATACTTAAGGATACAGCTAACAAAACATGTACAGGGTTAGTATGTTAACAATTACAAAATATAGGCCAGGCATAGTGGCTCACACCTGTAATCCCAGCACTTTGGTAGGCCAAGGCGGGCGAATCATCTGAGGTCAGGAGTTTGAGACCAGCCTGGCTAACATGGTGAAACCCCATCTCTACTAAGAAATACAAAAATTAGCTGGGCATGGTGGCACACGCCTATAATCCCAGCTACTTGGGAGGCTGAGGCAGGAGAATCGCTTGAACCTGGGAGGTGGAATTTGCAGTGAGCTGAGATTGCACCATTGCACTCCAGCCTGGGCGACAGAGCGAAACTCCATCTCAAAAAAAAAAAAATTATAAAATATAAATGAAATCAGAGGAGATCCAAACAAATAGAGAGACATCTCATGTTCATGGATTGGAAGCTGGAAGACAACATGGTAAAAAGGGTGGGGTGCGGTGGCCCATGCCTGTGATCCCAGCACTCTGGGAAGCCAAGGTGGGAGGATGACTTGAGGCCAGGAGTTCAAGATCAGCTTGAGCAACATGGTGAATCCCTCTCTCTACAAAAAATACAAAAATTTGTCAGCTGTGATGGGATGCACCTGTAGTCCCAGCTACTCAGGAGGCTGAGGTTAAGAGGATTGCTTGAGCCTGAGAGAAGATCGTGGCTTCAGTGAGCTGTGATTGAGCCGCTGCACTCCGGCCTGGGTGATGAAGCGAGACCCTGTCAAAAAAAATAAAGGCCAGAAAAAGTCAAACCTGCTGGGTTACATTCCCTGAGGGTTGGGCACTCTTGATCACAAGATGTTCACGGTTGAAGGAACAAGGATATAATGTTAACTAACTGAATAAAGACCCAGAACTTATGGAAATGTCCTAGTACTTTAAGGACAAAAAGCATTCTTAGTTTAAAAATAGGTTTTGCTTTAGAGATAAGAGTAACATAGGAAAATGTCACAAGCTGATCAGAAACTTTGGCAATAGAGTACAGTATTATTTTTTATTATTGTATTTCATTTATTTTTGAAACAGGGTCTCACTCTGTCACCCAGGCTGGAGTGCAGTGGCACAATCTTGGCTCACTGCAACCTCAACCTCCCTGGCTCAGGCAATCCTCCCACCTCAGCCTCCTCAGTAGCAGGGACTATAGGTATGTATGCACTACCACACCTGGCTCATTTTTTTTGTACTTTTTATAGAAACGGGGTCTCTCACCATGTTGCCCAGATTGGTCTCAAACTCCCGAGCGCAAGCCGTCCTTTTGCTCCCAAAGTGTTGAGATTCCAGGCGTGAGTCACCACCCCCAGCCTAAAAATCCTCATGACCTCAGGCTGGACGAAGTGACATATGTGACACAAAATCACAATCCATAAAAGGAAAATGTGATTAATCGGGCTTCATCAAAACCAAAAATTTTTGCCCTGAGAGAGACTCTTTGAAGAGAATGAAAAGACAAGCTACAGACTGGAAAAAAATATTTTGACAGTTTCTCATAAAACTAAACATGCAACTACCATACTACCCGATGTTACATTCCTGGGCATCTTTCCCAGAAAAATGAACACTTACGTTCACACAGAAACCTGTACAATGAATGGCTTTAGCAACTTTATCTATAACAGCCAAAAACGAATTAGCCCAGATGTCGTTCAGTGAGTGAATGGTTAAATAAATGGTGATACCTCCATATGATAAATGCAACAGCTTAGTTGGATCTCAAAGGAATTATGCTGAGTGAAAAAAAAGCCAATCTCAAAGGTTTTATACTGTGCGATTCCATTTATGTACTATTCTTGAAATAACACAATTACAGAAATGGAGAAGGGATTACTGGTTGCCAAGGAGACAAGGATGGGGAGAGGGAGCTGTAACAGGCTAGCAGGCAGCTCTTTGTGCTGAGGGAATGATTCTGAATCATCTCCCTGGTAGTGGTCATTACACAAATCTACGCATGCAATTCATGTAACGAATTATTTGTGTGTGTGTGTACTGCAATTGCATAGCAGTACACTCACACACACACAAACACACACACAAATGAGTGCTTGTAAAACTGAAGGAATTTGAATTAAATTGGTAGATTGTACCAGTTATCAATTTCCTCCTTTTGATATTGTACTATAGTTATGCAAAAACTGCATAAATTATTCACAGAACCTCTGTACTCTTTTTTTTTTTGCAACTTCAACAGAATGTATCATTATTTCTAATTTTTTTTTTTTTGAGATGGAGTCTCGCTCTTTCACCCAGGCTGGAGTGCAATGGCGTGATCGTGACTCACTGCAACCTCTGCCTCCTGGGTTCAAGCAATTCTCCTGCCTCAGCCTCCCAAATAGCTGGAATTACAGCGCCCACCACCATGCCCAGCTAATTTTTGTATTTTTAGTAGAGGCAGGGTTTCATCATGTTGGTCAGGCTAGTCTCAAACTCCCAATGTCAGGTGATCTGCCCGCCTCGGCCTTCCAAAGTGCTGGGATTACAGGCATGAGCCACCGTGCCCGGCCATTATTTCTAAAGTAACAGTTTCGGCCGGGTGCAGTGGCTCATGACGCCTGTAATCCCAGCACTTTGGGCGGCCGAGGCGGGCAGATCACCTGACGCTGGGAGTTCGAGACCAGCCTGACCAACATGGAGAAACCCTGACTCCACTAAAAATACAAAAAATTAGCCAGGGGTGGTGGTGCATGCCTGTAATCCCAGCGACTCAGGAAGCTAAGGCAGGAGAATTGCTGTAAGGGCTGTCTCAATCTGTTTGGGCTACCGTAACCAACTGCCACAAAGTGGGTGGCTTGTAAACAACAGAAATGGATTTCTCATGGTTCCAGGGGCTGGGAAGTACAAGACCAAGGCATCAGCAGGTTCTGGGTCTGGTGAGGACCTGCTTTCTGGTTCACAGATGGTGCCTTCTCACTGTGTCCACACATGGTGGAAGGGGCCAGCAAGCTTCTTTGGGCCTCTTTCATAAGGGCACTAGTCCCTAATCACTCAATCATCTCTTTTTTTTTTTTTTTTTTGAGATGGAGTCTCACTCTGTTGCCCAGGCTGGAGTGCAGTGGCTCCATCTTGGCTCACTGCAACCTCCATCTTCCAGGTTCAAGTGATTCTCCTGCCTCAGCCCCCCGAGTAGCTGGGACTACAGGCACATGCCACCACGCTCAGCTAATTTTTGTATTTTTTAGTAGAGACGGGGTTTCACCGTAGTGGACAGGCTGGTTTTGAACTCCTGACCTTGTGATCCACCCACTTCAGCCTCCCAAAATGCTGGGATTATAGGGGTGAGCCACTGCACCTGGCCTCAATCATCTTCTAAAAGGCCACACTTCTTAATTCCATTACCTGTGGTTAGGATTTCAACAGATGAATTTTTGGGGGTCAGGAGGATGCAAATATTCGGGTCAGATAGCCTCATTGTCCTCTTCAGAAGCACTCCAGCCTGCTTTGCAGCTGTTTATTTTTTTATTTCTTACTTTTATTTTCACTTTTTTTGAGACAGAGTCTTGCTCTGTCGCTCAGGCTGGAGTGCAGTGGTGTGATCTTGGCTCACTGCAACCTCCACCTCCTGGGCTTAAGTGATTCTCCTGCCTCGGCCTCCCGAGTAGCTGGAATTACAGGCGTGTGCCACCATGCCCAGCTAATTTTTGTGTTTTTAGTGGAGACAGAGTTTCACCATGTTGGCTGAGCTAGTCTTGAACTCCTGACCTCAAGTGATCCACCTGCCTCAGCCTCCCAAAGTGCTGGGATTACAGGCGTGAGCCACCACACCCAGCCTGCAGCTGTTTAATTCTGCTCAGAGTCTGTCTCCCATAAGGGACACAAACTTGGTTTATTCCTGTTTTAATAAATAATTCTGGCCAGGTGTGGTGGCTCATGACTGTAATCATAGTACTTCGGGAGGCCAAGGCAGGAGGATCACTTGCATCCAAGAGTTTAAGACCAGCCTGGATGACATAGGGAGATGCCATCTCTAAAAAAATAAAATAAAATAAATAAATAAGTAAATAAATAAACAGGAACAGTAAACCCAATACCACATGTTCTCACTTATAAGTGGGTGCTAAATAATGAGAACTCATGGACACAAAGAAGGGAACAATAGACACTAAGGCCTACTTAAGGGTGGAAGGTGGGAGGAGAGTGAGGATCAGAAAAAATAACTATTAGGTACTAGGCCAAGGACCTGGGTAATCAACTAATCTGTACACCAAACCCCCACGACATGATTTTACCTATGCAACAAACCTGCACATGTACCCCTGAACAGAAAATAAAAGTTTGTAATAATAATAATAACAAAACTAGCTGGGCATGCCCGTAGTCTCAGCTACTCGTGAGGCTGAAGTGGGAAGATTACTTAAGCCCAGGAGGTCAAGGCTGACAGAGCATGAGCATTGTCATCTCAGACAAACACTGCCACTTTAAATTCCAGCTGCCCTTTCAGCTTCGTGCATTTCAAGGAAATCACTTCTCTTCTAACTACAAGCAGCCAGAAAAGAGCAGACAGCAACACACAGATAAGACAGCTCAGACACAGAGGAAGGCAGGGAGAAAGTCTCTTGGGTAACTGCCAAACTTCACCCTCGTACAGTGTGGCCCCAGTAAAGCAGTGGGCCTTAATAGGCACATTCCTTTCCCTTCAGGTGCACTAAGAAAAGGAAGCTAAATGCAGACTCCGGGGATATGCCTGCAGCTGCAGAAAGATATATGTGAACAGACACACAGCTCTCCCTACCAGGTAAGCACAACAAAAGAGACACAGAAGCAGTCCAAGCCTCTGATAAACTCTACCACCCTGAATCCTTAAAAATTCTTAGTCTATAAGAGTGTGGCTTCTGACCTAACTTGATCAGAAGTCCCTCCCATGTTTAAAATAAACCTGTTGACTATCAAGCCACCCTTCGTGTTTCTCTCCTCTTTCTTTAATTCTTACATTTGATGCTGACACCTGGGTTGGGTGTGGGGGCCAGAGACTCTCTTGCAACCCAGGAAGCAATGGGCAACGGCAGTGCATCCTGAGTTAACTCCTGGATCCTGAGGATCTCTGGCCACCTTTTTCTTTTCTTTCACTTCAATTTTCGAGCAATTTGCATGAGGAGGACAGCTGACCTGAAGGGGACTGCGAGGCTTAGGCTGGGGCTACTCCACGGTGGGGTTTTGAAACTCTCAGGTCTCAGGAATCCACCTCCGACTTCCCGTAACAGGTATTTCGCTCCCTAACCCTTGCTCGCTCTTCCTCCCTCTCCTTTCTCTCTCTCTCTCTCTCAATCTCTCTCTCTCTCTCTCTCTATTCCTTGAGTGGCTCCAGTCTGGGAAGCCTTTGCTGATTCTAACCGGAACTTCTAACATCGGAGAGTAATTCAGCCGACTGGTAAGATCTGCCTTCTCCTGGCTTTGTCCCAGTACCAGAGAAAGTCCGGGCTGCCGTCCAGGTCCTTGGAGGACCAATAGAACTAAGCTAAAGGAAATCTTGGGGACACCCAGTTTCTTAGCCTAACCGTCCTCTTTCAGAAAGAGAATTCTGGGTCTCTGTCTTTTGTCTGGGGACGCCTAGAACAAAAGAGACACCCTCGTCTTCCTCTTACCAGACCACAGGGGTGCCAAACAATCCCACATTGCTACATCCTCCCCACTGGGCTGCCTCCTTCGCAACCTGGCCAAACTCGGCTTACAGGGGACCCTAAAGCCAAAGCATTTAATTTTCTACTGCAACACAGCTTGGCCCCAATACAGATGAGATTACGACAGCCAATGGCCCAACAATGGCACCTTTAACTTTCAAATTCTCAGGGACCTTGACAACTTCATAACCAGGAACAGCAAATGACAAGAGATTCTCTATATTCAGGCTTTTTTCTACCTTAGATCCCGACCCTCCCTATGTCAAGCTTGCACCCCTCATGAAATCCTTCTTAATGAAAACCCTCTCTTTTCTCTGGAACCCCTTCCTCCAAAACTCCTTTGGACCCTGCAAATGAATCCTCTCTATATTCTCAACCCTTGCACCCACTCCTCACCCACCCATCTGAACCCTCTGCCCCGGCAGCCCCCAACCCTGCCCCTCCTCCTTCTCCACCTGTAACCCGTTCAAAAACTACTCCAGCCAGTTAAACCACGTCAGCCATTCTCCCTCTCCGGGAAGGGGCTGGAGTTAAAGGCATTACTCACATTCATGTCCCTTTCCCCATGTCTAATCTGTTGTAGATCGAACAGCGTCTGGGCTCTTTCTCTGAAAATCTCTCTCATTATCACAGGAAATTCCTGCACATAACCCAATCCTTTCATTTAACTTGGCACAATATTTATATAATTCTAACCTCCACCATCACTCCTGATGAAAAAGAGCTCATCTGGCATTCAGCTGAAACACACGCAAATGAACTCCATAATCAAGCCCCTATACAAAATCCAGTGGCTAATGATGCAGTCCCCCATAGAGACCCAGATTGGACTTACCAACAGGGAGACAATGGCATCAGATGAAGAGACCACATGATTATCTGTCTCCTTGTGAGTATGGACAAAAATGCCCATAAGGCAGTTAATTATGAAAAACTTAGAGAAATTACACAAAAGCCTCAAGAGAATCCTGCCCTTTTCTTATCACGCCTCACTGAAGCTATGCTAAAATATACCAATTTGGACCCAGAATCTAGAGAAGGGCAAACTTTCTCTACCTCCAATTTATTTCCCAATTCTCCCCAGATATCCAGAAAAAAATTACTAAAGTTACAGGAGGGTTCCCAGACATCCGGGCAGGACCTCTTAAATGCAGCCTTCCGTGTCTTTAACAGCAGAGATGAGGAACAAAAAATTCAAAAACACAAACAGCTCTGATTAAAATACCAGATGCTCGCTTCTGCTATCCAAAAGCCAGTTACACAAAAGCCTCCCAATGACCCAAAAGAATACTCTCCCACCCCTCTGGGAGTCTGTTTCCAATGTGGCAACTCTGGACACCAGGCAAAGGCTTGTCCTAACCCCCTGGCCCCCCACCAGATCGTGTCCAACTTGTGGTCTTTGGGGACACTGGAAAGTGGACTGCCCGCAATGGGGACATCCGCCCTCTTCGGGTGCAGCTCATAATAAAGCCCCTTGACCATCACAGGAGGAAATCTCTTCACTGCTGGTGCTGACAAGGGAAGACTGAGCGTGCCCAGGATCCTTGGCCTCCACGCTTCGTGAGTCCACGGAACCCACGGTCTTACAGTGTCCGGTAAGATTATTTCCTTTCTTTTGGATACTGGGACAAGTCTATTGGTGTTAACTGAATATCAAGGCCAATTAGAAAGTTCATCTGTTTCTGTTGTTGGCATGAAGGGCATACAAGAGACCCCATACAAAATGCCACCTCTATACTGCTCATTTCAGGGAGTCGCCCTCACTCACTCTCTCTTGGTGATTCCTCATTGTCCCACTCCTTTCCTAGGAAGGGACATCCTACACAAATTAGGGAGAATCATTCATTTATGGGCCCTACACCAAAGCCACACTTACTTATTATTATGTCAAGAACAAAGCCCCTTCCTCAGGCAGTCCACATCAAATAGGCTTAAAACTCAAATTCCTCAACCAGGTAAATCCCATAGTATAGAACACTGACTGCCTCATAATAACTACCCACCATTCTCCAATTCAGATTTCACTGAAGGATCCCAAGTGCTATATAGTGGTCCCACAATAGCCCCTCAACCCTAATGGATTATGGAGACTCGAGCCCATCATCTCCCGACTTTTGGCTGCCAGTATTTTAATCCCCATCCACTCTCCCCACAATATTCCTATTCTCCCAATCAAAAAACCAGGTGGCTCCTATAGACTGGTTCAGGATTTGCGATAAATCAACTCCGCTATTGTTCCTGTTTATCCTGTTGTCCTAAACCCCTACACCCTCCTATCGCAAATTCCTCCCAACACTAACCATTTCTCTGTATTAAACCTCAAAGATGGCTTTTTATTACTATCCCTCTACATCCCTCCTCTCAAAACCTTTTTGCTTTCACTTTCACTTGGACTGACCCTGACACAGGCTACTCCCAACAACTCACGTGGACTGTCCTCCCCCAGGGGTTTAGAGACAGCCCTCACTATTTCAGTCAGGCACTTCAACTGGATCTTTCCCAACTATCTCTATAACCTAGAGTTTTGCTTCAATATATGGATAGCTTACTTCTTTGCAGCCCCTCTCTAGAACATTGTATTCAACACACCACCACGCTTTTAAATTTTTTTTTTTTTTTGAGATGGAGTCTCACACTGTCGCCCGGGCTGGAGTGCAGTGGCACAATCTAGGCTTGCTGCAAGCTCCGCCTCCCGGGTTCACCTGATTCTCCTGCCTCAGCCTCCCGAGTAGCTGGGATTACAGGTGCACACCACTACACCTGGCTAATTTTTTTTGTATTTTTAGTAGAGACGGGGTGTCATTATGTTGGCCAGGCTGGTCTCGAACTCCTGACCTTGCGATCCTCCCGCCTTGGCCTCCCAAAGTGCTAGGATTACAGGCATGAGCCACTGTGCCTGG
>CAUYLG010038444.1:0-53989 GCA_963573385.1 Cacajao melanocephalus
AGGAGAGGCACTCTGATTTTGAGTATTCTCAGCCTTTTTACACTGGTTTCTTCCCATCATTGTGAGTTTATCCACCTGTCGTTTGTAATTGCCAACTTTCAAATTAGGTCTCTGAGTGGACGTCCAACTTGTTGATTCCCAGCGCGGAAATCTGAGCAACCCACTGCGCCGACTAAAACAGCGGCATTAAGATTCGTGGTGCTTTTCTGCCCGGGAATCTCTGGTCTGGCTTCCCTCTTAAATCCCTTTTTCAATCAGATAAATAGGCGAGTCTGCCTTCCCGGAACTCCAAACATCGACCAAAAGGGGAGCCAGTCCCGTTTGCTCTGCACCAAGAACCGCCGCGCTGAGGCGCCGGCAAAACCGCCACGCCGGCCACAAGAGTCGTGCTGGTAACCCATGGGGCTCCTCTGCTAGGAATCTCTGGTCCGTGGGCAACAAAAATTCATCTGTAAGTGTGGCGTCCTCTTGTTCTGTGCGCTTTCTCTGGGAGCTACAATCCTGAGCTGCTAGTAGTCAGCCATCTTGGATCTCTCTCCTGCATAATCATTTTTCTAGCCTATGGAGTAACAATTTGAAAATTTTACTCTGGTTTCATTTTGATACTTAGTAGACCCACTGTGTAATGGCTCCTGCATACATTATCCTTATGAGAAATAATATCATTATATTTAAGTGCTATGTGACTTCTTTTAGAAATCGAACGTAAGTAATGCTTAAACTGTTAAATTTATCACTCTGAAACCAATGTGAAGAACCATTTTAATATTGATGTAGTTATCACTTTGTAGTATAGATAGTAGTTTATAAAGCACTTTGGCATGCCTCAACCTATTTGGTGTTTCTTTTTGTTTTTGTTTAATTTTTAATTTTAATTTTTGTGGGTATATAATAGGTATATATATACTTACGGGGTAGATGGAATGTTTTGATACTGGCATGCACTGTGTAATAATCACATCATGTAAAATGAGGTTGGTGCTTCTTTTTGAAGCTGTCAAACTGTACATCTGTTTTTTTGAGACGGAGTCTTGCTCTGTTGCCTGGGCTGGAGTATAGTGGCACAATCTTGGCTCACTGCAACCTCTGCCTCCCAAGTTCAAGCAGTTCTCCCTGCCTCGGCCTCCCGAGTAGCTGAGATTACAGGCGCCCGCCTCCACACCTGGCTAAGTTTTGTATTTTTTAGTAGAGACAGAGTTTTGCCATGTTGGCCAGGCTGGTCTTGAACTCCTGACCTTAGGTGATCTGCCTGCCTTGGCCTCCCAAAGTTCTGGGAATACAGGTGTGAGCCACTAAGCCTGGCTTCAAACTGCACATTTTTGTCAGAGCCCACATCATGCTGTATTTATAGCCTATGATTTTCTTCCTCTTGAGTTTACGCTTTTTGAGTTTAGGGAGTAAGTTTATTTCCCCAATTAAAAAAAATAATATTGAATATATGTATAAGATATTTATAAAATATATATGAGGTATAAAGTATACGTTGAACTAATACGTACCCCTACTCAGTTTAAGAAATAGAGCCTTACTGTTTATTACCTCTGAAGTTCTTGCTTCTCCTATCCTATTTTCTTTTCTCTCCGATGAGAGGTAACCAGCATCCTGAATTTCATGTCTTATTCCCATGCTTTTCTTTATAGTTTAACTCCGTATGTTTTTATTTCTAAACAGTAGTTTATTTTCCACTATTGGAACATTATAGAAATGGAATCATAATGAGCATGTTCTCTGACTTGCTTTTTTCACTTTACATTGTATTTCTGAGTTTCATCTCTGGTGTTACTAGAGCCCCTGGCTTACTTGGTGCCTTCATGAGAATTAGAACAGGGTACCTCTTGCCAGGCGCAGTGGCTCATGCCTGTAATCCCAGCACTTAGGGAGGCCGCGGTGGGCAGATCACCTGAGGTCGGGAGTTCGAGACCAGCCTGACCAACATGGAGAAATCCCATCTCTACTAAAAATACAAAATTAGCTGGGTGTGGTGGTGCATGCCTGTAATCCCAACTACTCAGGAGGCTGAGGCAAGAGAATCGCTTGAACCTGGGAGGTAGAGGTTGTGGTGAGCCAAGATCACACCATTGCACTCCAGCCTGGGCAACAAGAGCAAAACTCCGTCTCAAAAAAAAAAAAAAAAAAAAAGAGAGAAAGGAAAAGAAAGAAGGAAGGAAAAGAAAAAGAAAGGAAAAGAAGGAAGGAAGGAAAAGAAAGAGAAAGAAAAAAGAAAAGAAAGAGGTATCTCTCTGTACCAAAATACCCCTTCAGGTGGGCAAAATTAACCTTTGTATAAAGAAAAAGGTACTCCTTTCTCTGGACACATGTAGCCCTATGTCAGTGTTTGTGGTTTGACACACTGAATGTGGATTAAATGTCAGCCCTTGCTCACCCCTTTGGCTAGATGCCCATGTGTAGTACATAAAATATACTGCCATTATGTGGTTGTTACATGTAGTTCATTAATTTTAACTGCTCTGTAGTATTCTATATAAATACATCACTATTTCATCTTTCTATTGTGATGTACATTTGGGTTATTTCCAAGTTTAAAAAAAAATTATTCGCATTCTTAAACACCATGGAAAGGTGTCTTTTTTTTTTTTTTTTTTTTTTTTGAGACAGTGTTTCCTTTTTGTTGCCCAGGCTGGAGTGCAGTGGTGAGATCTTGGCTCACTGCAACCTCTGCCTCCCAGGTTCAAGCGATTCTCCTGCTTCAGCCTTCCAAGTAGCTGGGATTACAGGTTCCCGCCACCATGCCCAGCTAATTTTTTGTATTTTTAGTAGAGACGGGGTTTCACCATGTTGGCCAGGCTGGTCTTGAAGGAAAGGTGTCTTTTTAGTCTGTTTTTCTAGTGTAATGGTTAGAACATGGTTGGACTTCAATAAACGTTTAAAAACTTGGGTTGACTTCACCTGGAAAAACAACCATGTGAAATAAACAGGACAAGCAGTGATATTCCCGTTTTACCAAGCATGGAAGTAACACCAAGAGATGTTAGATAACTTACCTCAAGATCGTACTGTTGATCAGTGGCAGAGTTGAAGGAGTGGTATGATGTTCTTTAATGCATATTCTACTGTATTAGGAATTAATATTTTCTAAAGAGCTCTCATATATTCCAAGAGGGAAATAAAGATTGCTAAATGGAAGAATTAGTGACCTTAGGGCTGAGCAGCAGGTGAACATTCCAGCTAGACCCAATCTAAAGTGCTTGCCTAGATAGAGCATTATCAACAAGTAAGGCCACTAAATTTGGGGTAGGTGTTATATAGCAGTAGATAACTGATGCAGCCAATATAGATGATATTTCCATAATTATGTAGAAGTATTTAATGTTGCTTATATTATCAGTGTGCTACCTGTGCTTATTTAGTACAAGTGTTGTAAATTATAAACTCTTTCTGATGGAGAATAATTGTGATGCTGTTTTGATATGAAGGCCAGCTTTAACATTACTATAGCCTTGGAATATATTTTGAAATCATCAGGTAATGTGGTATCTCTAGCCTTGTTCTTGTTGCTGAGGATTGATTTGGATATTCAGGCTCTTTTCTGGTTCCATATGAATTTTAGGGTTTTTTTTCTAATATTGTGAAGAATAACTTGGTAATTTGGTAGAGATTGCATTAAATATTTAGATTGCTGTGGGCAATAGGTCATTTTAACAATATTAATTCAGACAGGCACGCAATGGCTCGTGCTTATAATCCTAGCACTTTGGGAGGCCTAGGCAGGCGGATCACCTGAGCTCAGTCGAGACCAGCCTGGGCAACATGGTGAAACCCTATCTCTACTAAAAATATAAAAATTTGGCTGGCTTTGGTGGCGTTCGCCTATGGTCCTAGCTACCCAGAAGGCTCAGGCAGGAGAATTGCTTGAGCCTGGGAGATGGAGGTTGCAGTGAGCTGAGGTTACCCCATTGCACTCCAGCCTGGGTGACAGAGCGAGAACTTGTCTCAGAAAACAATATTAACTCTTGTGATCTATGAACATGTCATGGTTTTCCATTTGGTTATGTCCTCTTCAACTTCTTTCATCAGTGTTCTGTAGTTTTTCTTTTAGAGATCTTTCACCTTGTTAAGTTTATTCTTAGATATATTATTTTTCATAGCTATTATAAGTGGGATTGCCTTTTTGATTTTCTTCTCGGCTAGATCACTCTTGGTATATAGAAATGCTACTGATTTTTGTGCGTTGATTTTTGTATCCTATAACTTTCCTGAATATATTTATCAAATCTAAGACTTCTGGGTTGAGTTTTAGGTTTTTCTAGGTGTAAGGTCATATCATCAGCAAAAAGGGACAGTTTAACTTCCTTTATTCCAGTTTAGATGTCATTTATTTCTTTGTCTTGCCTGATTGCTCTGGCTAGGACTTTCAGTACTGTGTTAAATAGGAATGGTGAAAGTGGGTATCTTTGTCTTGATCCAGTTTTTAGAGAAAAGCCTTTCAGTTTTCCCCCACTAAGTATGATGTTAGCTGTGGGTTTGTTGTATATGGCCTTTATTATTTTGAGGTATGTTCCTTTATTATTTTGAGGTATGCCTAATTTGTTGAGCGTTTTTATCATGAAAGTTGTGGAATTTTATCAAATGCATTTTCTGTGTCTATTGAGATGATCATATAGTTTTTGTCTTCATTCTATTGTTGTGATGTATGACATTTATTGATTTGCATAGAACCATCCTTACATCCCTTGTCTAAATCTCACTTGACTGTGGTGTATTATCTTTTTGATATGCTACTGGATTCAGTTTGCTAGTATTTTGTTGAGAATTTTTGCACCTGTGTTCACTAAGGATATAGACTTGTAGTTTTCTTTTTTTATTGTGTCCTTGTCTGATTTTGGTATCAGGGAGATTCCAGCCTCATAAAATGAGTTAGGGAGAATTCGTCCCATTTCAGCTTTTGGGAATAGTTTTAGAAAGATTGGTATTGGTTCCTCTGTATGCATTCGGTAGAACTCAGCTGTCAGTTCTTCTGGGCCGGGACTTCTCCATGTTGAAAGATGTTTTATTATTAATTTCATCTTGCTACTCATAATGTGGGTTCAGGTTTTCTATTTCTTTCTGATTCAATCTAGGTAGATTGTATGTTTCTAGAAATTTTTCATTTCCTTTAGGTTTTCCAGCTTGTGAAGCATATAGTAGTTCATAGTAGTCTGATGATCTTTTGTATTTCTGAAATATCAGTTGTAATGTGTCATTTTTCATTTCTGATTTTATTAGAGGCTTCTCTTTTCTTTTCCTGGTTAATCTAGCCAGTGGTTTCTCAATTTTGTTTATTGTTTTGAAGAGCCAAATTTTTGTTTTGTTGATACTTTGTATTTTTAAATCTCTATTTCATGTAGCTCTGCTCTGATTTTTATTATTTATTTTCTTCTGTTCATTTTATGTTATGTTATAATCTTTGGGCATTTATTACTATAAACTTCCCCCTTAGTACTGCTTTTGCTGTATCCCACAGGTTTTGGTTTGTTGTGTTTCTATTTTCATTTGTTCCAAGAACTTTTTAAATTTCCATGTTTTTTTTAATTTTAGTTTTTTTTTTTTAAATAGGCTCTTGCTCGCTCCTCCAGGGTGGAGTGCAGTGGTCCGATCACAGCTCACTGCAGCCTTGACCTCCTGAACTCAAGGGATCCTCCAGCCTTAGCCTCCTTAGTAGCTGGGACTACAGGTGTGTGCTACCACACCTGGCTAATTTAAAATTTTTTTGTAGAGATGGATTCTCACTGTGTTGCCCAGTCTGGTCTTGAACTCCTGGGTTCAAGTGATCCTCCCACCTTGGCTTTCCAAACTGCTGGGATTATAGCTATGAGTCATGGTACCCAGCCTTTATTTTCATCTTAATTTCTTAGTCAAACCAATGGTCATTCAGGAGCATGCTTCCCCCCAACCCCACTCATGTATTTGTATAGTTCTTCTTTGTATTGGTTTTAGTTTTATTTTATTGTGGTCTGAAGAGATACTTAACATGTTTTCAGTTTTTTAAAAGTTATTCAGGCTTGTTTTGTGGCCTAATAAAAGGTCTATTCTGGAGAATGTTTCATATACCGATGAAAAAAATGTATATTCTGCAACTGTTGGTTAGAATGTTCTATAAATGTCTGTTAGAACCATTTTGTCTAAACTCCAGTTTAAATTCAATGTTTATTTCTTGATTTCCTGTCTAGGTGATCTGTTTAACGTTGAGACTTGGGAGTTGACATCCTCCACTATTACTGGATCTCTCTTTTTTGATCTAATGATATTTGCTTTATGAATCTGGGTGTTCCAGTGTTGGGTGGATATATTTTTGTTATTATTATATCATCTTGCTGGATTGATTCCTTTTTCATTATTTAATACCCTACAATTAGTTAATTGTCTTTTTTTTTTCCTGTTCTTGATTTAAAGTCTGTTTTATCTGATGTAAGTATATAACTACTCTTGCTTGCTGTTGGTTTCCATTTGCATGGAATATCTTTTTCCATTCTTTTGCTATCAGTCTATATGTGTGTTTATTATTGAGCTGAGTTTCTTGTAAGCAGTTGGATTGTGTTTTGTTTTGTTGTTTTTAAATCCATTCAACCATTGTGTGTCTTTTAAGTGGAGAATTTAATCTGTTTAGCTATTATCAAAGTTATTGGTATGCAAGGCTTTGTTCCTGTCATATTGTTAATTATTTTCTGATAGTGTTATATATTTTGTTTCTTTCTTTTTCTCTCCTTGTTAGTCATTATGGCATGGTGGATTTCTGTACTGGTACCATTTGAGTCCTTTTTTCTTTGTGTGGTTGCTTTGCCAGTGAGTTTTATATTTTTGTGTGTTTTCGTGATGGTAAATGTCTTTTTGCTTCCAGGTTTAGGATTCCCTTGATTATTTCATGTAGGGCTGGGATAGTATAGGGCAATTCCCATGAATGGAGCTTGTGAGTCTGGAAATTGTTCTGGATAAGTCATTGAGTGAGTGGTGAGTGAATGTGAAGGCCCAGGACATTACTGTACACTGCTGTAGACTTGATAAACACTACATACTTAGGGTACACTAAACTTATACAAAATATTTTTCTTTCTTCAATAATAAACCTTAGCTTACTATAATATTTTTACTTTAAAAAACTTTCTGACTTTTGTAATAATACTTAAAACAGTAACAGTGTACAGCTGTACAAAATATTTTTTCTTAATATTCTTATTTTATAAGCTTTTTGTCTATTAAATTTTTTTTTCCTTTTAACTCATTTCTTTAAAAATAAAGACATGGGGGCTGGGTACAGTGGTTCATGCCTGTAATTCTAGCACTTCGGGAGGCCAAGGCAAGCATATCACTTGAGCCCAGGAGTTCAGGACCAGACTGAGCAACATGGTGAGACGACTTCTTTACAAAAAATACAAAAATTAGTTGGGCGTGGTGGTGTGCATCTGTAGTCCCATCTACTTAGGAGGCTGAGGTGGGAGAGTCGATTGAGCCTGAAAGATAGAGGGTGCAGTGAGCCATGATGGCACTGCTGCACTATAGCCTAGGTGATAGAGTTTTCTCTATCTACAGGGTTTTTACCTTGTACCAAAAAAAAAAAAATAATGAAGACATGATCATACACATTAGCTTGGGCCTTTCCTAAGCCTTCAATTTACTCATTTGATATTACTGTGCTATGGTCTGGATATATGAGCCCTCCAAATCTCATGCTGAAATTTGATCCCCAGTGTTGGAGGAGAGGCTTAATGGGAGGTGTTTGGGCCATGTAGGCAGATCCCTCATGAATAGATTAATGACGTTCCTTGGAGGTAAGGAGTGAGTGAACTCTCAGTCTTTTAATTCCCCCAAGATCTGGTTGTTAAAATGAGTCCGGCTCCTCCCCCTTCTTTCTCTTGCTTCCTCTTTTGCCTGTAATCCCTGCACATGCTGGCTCCCCTTCACTTTTTTCTGCCATGAGAGGAAGCAGCCTGAGGCCCTCAGAAAAGGTATTGGTGCTAGTGCCATGCTTCTTATAAAGCTTGCAGAACTATGACCCAAATAAACCTCTATTCTTTATAAATTATCCAGTCTTGGGTACTCCTTTATAGTAACACTAAATGTACTAAGACACATTGTCTTCCACTTCTACATCTTGTCCCACTGGAAAGTCTTCAGGGGCAATAACAGGCGTGGAGCCATCATGTCTTAAGATAAAAATGCTTTCTTCTGGGATATCTCCTGAAGAACCTGCCTAGGGCTGTTTTACAGTTTACGTTTCTTTATCGGTAGAAGGAATAGACTGTATTTACTCTAAAAATACAGTAAATCCATAAACTAGTAGCAGAGTTGTTTTATTTTCATTAGCAAGTATTATGTGCTGTACATAATTGTGTGCGCTACACTTTTATCTGACCAGCAGTGCAGATTTGTTTATACCAGCATCACCACAAACATGAATAATGTGTTGTAATGTGATGTTACTACGTGAATGGAATTTTTCAGCTCCCTGATGATCTCATGGGACCAGTGTTGTATATGCAGCCTGTCATTGACTGAAATGTCATTATACAGTGCATGGCTGTAGTATGTCTAGCTGTTAAATGTCTCTGTGCTCCTAGACTTCAGTTTTATTATTAGAAAGGACCTTACTAATAATTTAACTCTGTTAACATTTTATAGATGGAAAAACTGAGGTTCAAAGAGGTTAAGTGACATGCTCAGGGTTCTCTAGCTTGTTAGCAGCTCTAGGACTAGAATCAATTTTCCAACTAAATCTTATGTTCTTCCAAAACATGTAATACCTTCTTCCCTTCAGTCTCATTCTGTGGTGGCCTCCTCTCTTTTTCATAGCAGTCATAGTTATCAGAAGGGATTCTCGTAACTCCACTTGTATCCATGTTATTTACCCCAGTGACTGTTCCCTTGTCTCCTGTGTTGCTAGCTGATAGGCACTTGACCTGTGGTGAAAACAGGGAATTGCCATATTTCCTAGCCCTCAGAGCCTAGTTTATAATCTGAAAGAGGCTTAACATGTCTGTTTCAGATTCACATGAGAAGAAACCCTTGAGAAGCCATTATTCTTGAATCTGGAGAATGCAGGAGAGATCAGATCAGTCCTATTAGGTTAGGTCCATCCTGGAATGTTTGTTAACTGGCTCTAAGGGGCATTTGTTCTGTGGATGGATTGGGATGGAACCAGTTTTTGGGGTCTTTCTTGTTTGAGATCCTCCTGGGTTTGAGATCATCAAATAAGCCTCTAGAGTAAGAGAAAGTAAAGTGGTGTCTTGACATATCTTTAACATTAACGGGATAAGATCTGTTTTTAGATTGAAGAATTTGTGAATTGAACAGAATTATAGTTGAAAGCAAAGGGATGAGAGGATTTTTATATAGCAATAATGATAGTATGGAATCTGTGCTATTGCAAGGACCACTGTGTTATGCTGATGTTTGTGCCTGTCTCTTCTACTAGACTGAAGAGGGCAGACACCATGTCTTACTTAATTTTATGTCTCCAATATATATCTTCTTCTAGGCACTTAATAAAGTATGATTGGTTGAATCAAGAATCTTCTTTTAAAATTCAAAATTGATACTAAATATTTTGAGCCTTCTTGCAGTTATTCATCTTTCTGAAGCTGTCCTCCAGGTTATCTCCAGATTATTTACCTCTCTGTGAAGTTTAAGCTAACTGCCTCTACATTTTGTTATCAATCAGGTAGTAGGCATATACTGTGTTTAAAATGTTGTTTGGTAATATTGGGTGCCATTGTGGTGAGTGTGATTATGATCTATTTGGTGGGGATGGGGTAACAGAAGTAGAGAAATACTCAGAACAACTTAAAGAGGAAGTTCTTACATTAAAAGTTTAAAATTTAGAAAAACATACTAATACCGTAACTTGCAAATAGTTACAGAATGCAAAATATTGCAGTATGGCAGTATTCCCAGTATTTAACAGGGAGAAATGGAACTCCTCAGTACCAGTTTAATCTCTAACAACATTCTAGGCACTGTAAAGAAACAGTCCTCATCCCATCTGGGTTGCCTGTTAATTATTACTTAGTCTTTTATCTCATAGTCAGCTTTCTAGATATTTAATGAAAGTGTAACACTAGATTTAGGCTGGGAGCAGTGGCTCATGCCTGTAATCCCAGCATTTTGGGAGGCCAAAGTGGGCAAATCACCGGAGCCCAGGAGTTCAAGACCAGCCTGGCCAACATGGTGAAACTATCTCTCTACCAAAAAATACAAAAATTAGCCGGGTGTGGTGGTGTGGACCTGTAGTCCCAGCTACTCGGAAGGCAGAGATGGGAGAATCATTTGAACCTGGGAGGTGGAGGTTGCAGTGAGCCAAGATCATGTCACTGTACTTTAGCTTGGGTGACAGAGAGAGACCTGTCTCAAAAAACAAACAAACAAAATCCACTAGATTTAATTTATACAGCTGATTCCAGACCAACAGAAAGACTTTTAGTTCTGGAAATGGAAAGTTTCTGTTAAAGATCAACTGGAAGTTTCTTAAGATGCTTCCCAGGAACAACCTAGGGGAACCAGTGGGAATTTGGAATTAGATTTGACAGTTATTTAGTACATATTCTTTAAATAAAGAATAAAGGGAATTAATATAATTCTGCTACCACCTTTAGTTTTTTTGGTTGTTGTGCTTTTATTAAACAATAAATTGAAAGAAGTTTCCTTGGATGGTCGAGAGAGCCTGGTTTATATATATATACACACACACATACATATATACACACACACACACATATACATATATACACATATGTGTATACACACACACACACCCCAGGCTGTCTCTACCATCCAAGGAAACGTCTTTCAATTTATTGTTTAATGAAAGCACAACAACAACAATAAAAGCACAGAAGTTTCCTTGGATGGTAGAGAGAGCCTGGTTCATATATATATATACACACACACACATATTATGTATATATATATGTAATATATAATATACATATATAATATACATATATATATAATCATAATATATATTCATATGTGTGTGTGTGTGTGTGTATATATATATATATATATATATATATATATATATAAACCTTGAAAGAAGTTTCCTTGGATGGTAGAGAAAGCCTGGTTCATATATATATATATATATATATACACACACACACACACATTATATATATATATTTATATATGTATATATACATATACATGTGTGTATATATACACATTGTGTGTGTATATATACACATATATTTTTATATATATACACATATATATACACACATATGTATATATGTGTATATATAAAAACCTTGAAAGAAGTTTCCTTGGATGGTAGAGAGAGCCTGGTTCATATATATATATATATATATATACACACACACACACATTTTATATATACACATTATATATATATATAGATATATATACACATATACATGTGTGTATATATACACGTGTGTGTGTGTGTGTGTATATATATATATATATATATATATATATATATAAACCTTGAAAGACGTTTCCACATATGTATATAAAATGTGTATATATGAACCAGGCTCTACCATCCAAGGAAAATTCTTTCAAGGTTTATATATATATAAATATACACATAGACACACACATATATATGTGTGTATATATACATATATATGTATGTGTGTATGTGTGTGTGTACATATATTTATTTTTTGAGACAGAGTCTCTGTCATTTGGGCTGGAGTGCAGTGATATAATCATAGCTTACTGCATCCTTGAACTCATGGGTTCGACCAGTCTTCTGCCTCTGGAATATCACCACCATGCCCAGCTAATTTTTTAATTTTTTTGTAGCAATGTGGTCTGGCTGTGTTGCCCAGGGTGACCTCCAACTCTTGGGCTCAAGTTATCCTCCTGCCTTGGCCTCTCAAAGTGCTGGGATTACAGGTGTGAGCCACTGTGTCTGGCTGAGCCTGGTACTTTTAGAAAGAGAATTTAACTTTAAAAATCAAGATCTGCATTTCTTTCTTCAACAAAATATATTGTACTTGAAATTATTTATATAGTCCTTATAAGATTTATCTACTTGTTTCTTATTATACACTTTAATCTCATCTTCTGTATTATGCTGACAGCATCTTCACCACAAGGGACTTGCCTCATTTTCCAGTTCATACAGTAAAGGCACTAGGGTTAAGGCTTTAAAGATATTCAAAGTCCTTTGCCTCTTGAAGCTTATAGAGGAATAGAGAGAGTTAACATAAAAAATAATTTCAGTGATAATTGCTTTGAAGGAAAAAGAACACAGGCTTTGGGAGATAGAAACATTTTGGGAGATAGAAAGTATTGCGAGTGCTATTTTGGATAGAGTGGATGGAATGCCCTTTCTGGGGAAGTGATACTTAAGCAGAGATCTGAATGAAAAGGTCCAGGGAAGGACGTTTCACTGAAAGGAGTTGCTCTGTAAGGGCTCTGAGGCATTGACCTAGCTTGGTGTGTTAATGGAACATTTATCTTTGTATCACCAGACTTAACAGTTGTTTCACTCAGAGTTAGTTAAATCGAATAACCTGTACTTGACTCCCCATATGTCTAATACCATGCCTTTGTTGATCAGTTTGTTGTTTCCAAAGTAAAGTGAACTGGGCTTTATATAAAGTAGCCCATGACACTGGTCTCATTATGATGCCCTGTTAACTTGTGCAAATCACATTTTTATGAAAGTTGTGATCCTTATTTAATGTCCAATGTTGTTTAGTCATGCCATTTTGGATACATGCACTTTCATGTGTATGTGCAGTGGATCTGCTACCACAGTGTTGGTTCCAATTTGATCAGCTCTCGTCTATAATGAATGCTAGACATACAGCAAATTAAAACTAAATTAAAACTATTGTTAGTGACTAATGACCAAATACTGTTCAGTCTGCTCCTAGGGCATCATTATGACTTAACTGTGCTTGAATAATTGAAGAATAAACTCACTGATTGCCTAATATGTCTGTAGATTTGCCCAGAGACCTTAAGTTGAAGTGACTCTGAAGTGGTACTTGTAGTTAGCCCCAGGCATTGCATGCTGGCAAGCCTCATTGATTTGCTAAACTGTATTGTTCTAGGTACAAGTTAATGTTAAAATTAAGTAATTGAACTTGTGTGTATGTGTTTATATAACAGTTCCCTACCAGAAAACCAAATTTTATACTCTACTTGGCTAAGTTTTAGTAATTTGTTTGAGGCATTCTTAGAATAAGCACAAAGCCTATTAAGAAATTTCTCTTAGAGTGCTAGGCTTGCTTGGTAAATCTCAATGAGTTTCATATAGACTTCATTATTGTTTTTAAAATCAACCATGCAGGCTTGGCCTTTACTGCTTACTGAACTGGATACCTACTGTTTTTCCACTAGATCTGCATCTAATTTATGGTAAAAGGACCACAAAAAATTATTTATGTTTTGGCACCTAGCGCTATTATAGTTAAGGGTCTGTTGGCATTTCCATTAAAACGTTTTCTTAGAGAAGTTTATAACTTGGCAGTTTTACTTGGCTTTGGGCTGAAACATTGCTATTTTTGTCCAAAAGGAAATTCTTCTATCAAATTTCATATAACTGAAATTGCCTTGGTTTATAATGTGTAGAGGGGGAAGGGCTATCAGAATAGGTTTTTCTTTTTGATAACTCTCACAAGTGCTTTGATTATACAGTAGTTTTGCATATGACATTTATTCTTATATTTTATTCTTCAGTAAGAATTTATTTTTGTTATACAAAATGAACAAGTTCAAGAGATCTGTTGTATAGCATAGTGCCTATAGTTAACAATACTGTGTTGAGTATTAAAAATTTGTTAAGAAGATAGATGTCAGGGTAAGTGTTCTTAACCACAAAGCAACCACCACCACCACCACATGTGGGTCATGAGGAAACTTTTGGAGGTGATGGAAATATTTATTACCTTGATTGTGATCATGGTTTTATGGGTATTTGCATATGTCCAAACTCACCAAATTGTATACATTAAATATGTGCAGTGTATCAGTTATACCTCAATAAGTCTGTTTGAGGAAGATTTTTAAAATGATTTGAAATATGTTGGTAAAATAATTCATCTTCATGGCTTCCTGTCTTTAAAGAGGTATAGTACTATTATGTTTTTTAAAGTAACTTTTGGCCAGGCGCAGTGGCTCACATCTGTAATCCCAGCACTTTGGAAGGCTGAGGTGGGCGGATCACCTGAGGTCAGGAGTTCAAGACCAGCCTGGCCAACATGGTGAAACCTCATCCCTGCTAAAAGCATAAAAAGTAGCCGGGTGTGGTGGCGTACGCCTGTAATTCCAGCTACTCAGGAGGCTGAGGCAGGAAAATCGCTTGAACCTAGGAGGCTGAGGTTGCAGTGAGCCAAGATTCCACCACTGCACTCCAGCCTGGGTGACAAACAAGACTGTCTCAAAAAATAAATAAATAGGCCGGGCATGGTGGCTCACAGCTGTAATCCCAGCACTGTGGGAGGTCAAAGCGGGTGGATCACAAGGTCAGGAGTTCAAGACCAGCCTGCCCAAGATGGTGAAAACCATCTAAAAATAAAAAAATTAGCTGGGTTTGGTGGCATGTGCTGTAATCCCAGCTACTTGGGAGGCTGAGGTAGAGAATGCTTAAATCCGGGGGGCGGAGGTTGCAGTGAGCCAGGGTGGCGCTACTGTACTCCAGCCTGGGTAACAGAGACAGACTCAGTCTAAAAAAAAAAAAATTATAATAAAATAAATTAAAAACTTTTTAATTAGCAACTGCTGTTACTTATAAAATTTAAAGTACGTTGTGCATTGACTTATATGAAAGGCTTGAATTACACCATCTTGGAAAATATAAAATAAGACTTTCCTTGGTCTGACTTGTTATTTAAAACTTTAGTAACACTCATAATTAAAGTATACCTTACTTTATTTGATGGACAAATCTATTTCCTTAGAAATGAGTTAAGATTGATCACAGAATTGGGTCAATTATGTTAGCCATTTACATTTTCCCATAATTTTACTTATCACTCTATATCCATAAAGTATCCTTTCCATCTCTGGAGAATATCTTTAGCCTGGGATTTTCTACAGATTGCACAAGTAGTTCAGAAATGTTTGGTAAATAAATTCCAGGGGTTCCTTTGGAGTTGGTCCTGAAGAAGAGGTGCCCATAAAAATCTTTTTACATTCTTTGGCATGCCTAAGACTGTCTTACAACAGTTGTCATAGACAAGAATTCATATATAAGGTGTTAAGTTCTTAACGCATTCAGAGACGACTGCTGACTCACTGCCCAAGACAACATGGTTGAGACAGCTCCAACAGTTTGTCTCCTAAAAAAATTAAATACAGAAGAATGTGTTAGAGAAGGCAAGGTGTTCACTTTACAGTATTTTTTATTACTGCTATCATTATTTATTGTTAGTAATAATTATTATTGCTAACAACAACCTACTTATTTCTAAAAATTTACCTTCACAGTTTGCAATTCCTTTTTCCCCAAACCTGAAGGCCAAATTTTAATTGCATTGTAATATCCAATCAAGTAACCATTACACCAGCTGCTCTTGCCAGGCTCTATCCTGTGTGGAGGCGGAACC
This sequence comes from Cacajao melanocephalus, assembly GCA_963573385.1. Lineage (NCBI taxonomy): Eukaryota > Metazoa > Chordata > Mammalia > Primates > Pitheciidae > Cacajao > Cacajao melanocephalus. Next base: position 15,519 of record CAUYLG010038444.1, read on the forward strand.
TGTGTTCTCTTCACATGGTTATGCTGGAAAGTATATGGATAAGGCAGGGGTCCTTCCCGAAGTAATCCCAGGGTATTTTTAATGTCCTTTAATTGCCATTCAGGATGTAAGTCAGACCAGACACAATTGGGTCTGGTCACAGTTTAGGACTACTGAACCCTGTTTATATAAAGGTGAATTTATCAAATAAATCTGAAGCTATTACTTATGTACAGTTTCTTTTTCCTTAACATTTACTGATTTCTAAGCAATGTGAAATTCGTTCCAGTATACTCGATGTATTGTATGTCTTTTTTTGGTTTTGTCTGTGATCCCTGGATAGTATTGGCAGTGATGTGGGAGGAGGAGATGTAATTGAGAATTTGACAAGGGTCTTGGTACCATAATCAAACTGAAACCTTATCAGACTTGAAGTTTTCAAGAAGTCTGATTTTTTCAAGTTTGATAATGTTAACAGATGAAAAGCATATGAAGTTTTAAGTCTGTCTTTCTACGTATTTGCCATAAAACTTTGTTTTGTTTTGCATTGCTTGGATGTTGTAAACATTTTAAATTTACATGCAAATTTCATAGTAGAAGGTAGAAGGTAGAAGATTGTTGCTCTTTTGCCTTTAGCTTAGGTTACCTCCAGGGATAGGAAACATGTGGATTTCTTTTAGAAGAGTACTAAGAATTTTAACATTAATATCTGACATCTTTTTGCATTGAGTTTTTGACTGTTAGTTTTGATCGTCTTAATTGTGTATCTACTACAGCCTCTAGGAGGACATTATTCCTAGGGAGATTTTTAAAATGAAACTTAATATAAGGCCAGGAATACAAGTAATTTTATATTAGTTACATTTCATTTCCCCTAATTCTTCTTATGTGTGAGAGTAATACTGGTTCTCAAGTGACCAACATTTTTAATGTACTATGTCCATATATTGAAAGAATAGAAAACTAGTTTTGGCAGACAATGAAATAGTTAATTGGCTTTTCCAGCCAAGATAGGTTTGTAAAACTTTGTGAAAATTAAGAAATGGGAGGAAAAGTATTTTTCTATTCACTAATGGCATATTTTATTAACCCTTTACCTTAGGCTATAAATTTTTTTTGTAGCATTCTTTCATAAGATAAGCAGCTGGAGGAAGGAGCCTAGTTTACTGTAATTGTCAAATATCTGCAAACATTCAGATAGTTAAAATAATTATTTTCATATAAAATCCTGGGTAGAGATGAGGTTTTTCCAAAAATAAATGATAATTTGGAGAAAGGAATAACAACAGCGACATAATTCTGACTTTGAGACCTATAATCTTTAATAGCAAGTTTTTTTTTTTTTTTTTTTTTTGAGACAAAGTCTTACTCTGTCACCCAGGCTAAAGTATACTGGCATGATCTTGGCTCATGGCAACCCCCTTCTCCTGGGTTCAAGTGATTCTCCTGCCCCTGCCTCCCATGTAGCTGAATTATAGCCATGAGCTACCACATCAGGCTAATTTTTTGTATTTTTAGTAGAGACAAGGTTGCCCAGGCTGGTCTCAAACTCCTGACCTCAGGTGATCTCCCTGCCTTGGCCTTCCAAAGTGCTGGGATTACAGATATGAGCCACGGCTCCCAGCCGCAAACTTTAAAAAACAGCATTTAGAAATGTTTGATTGTATCTCATAGCCTTTAATTGGACTGAACTTTTATATTCTTATTAGTACATGTATAAAATCAACAGCTTTTCATGATTCGGCATTTACGTCTTAAATCTTGCACTCTGCTCTGTTAGGAAATAGAGCAGTGCTGGATATTTTGAAGTTAATAGGCAAAGTCTACATTTGGTACATAAAAGTGACCTTATGCAATATCCAAGAGCTAGTGAACCAAGGGTTGGAGGGTGGGGGAGCCAGAGAGCAGAGCATGCACAAGAATGAGAGGGAGATTACATTGTCCTCTTCCATTTTAGTTGGTAGTTTGTACTGAAAACTGTAAAGTTAAACTTTTTGGAGTTGTTACTATCCCAAGTGGGAATGTAAACTATATTGAACAAAATTTATTTAGCCTGTTAAAAAGTCAACCTAAAACTGTAGTTAATTAGTTTATATTATTACATCACTTTTAGTAGAGACTCAGAACCAGTACAGTGTAAGAGGAGCTATTATCAGGTGAGCTGACTGCTACCCATATGGGGCTTTAAGATAATGATGAGTTTAAATTTCCTCTTAGAGCTAAGTGAGAATAAAACTGGAGGCAATAAATACTCTTGGCCAAAGCCATTAAATGAAAAAGCTGGGAATTCTCCAGCTCTTGACTTAAATTGTTTGTTTATCAGCTGGCGCCTAGTCTGGAGTCAAGAGCTGGAGATTTCTATCTGTGACAGAACTTTGAAACTCTTGCAGGACACTTTCATTTCAACTTAAGGTAACTTGAGTTTATAGCTTTGGCTTTAAAGATTACTAATGATTTACTCATTTCCTTACCATTTAACCAGAGTGGACTTTTTCCCAGGAAGGGATCTGTGTTTATTTAGGGCCTTTGTCTGCGGAGGGATTAAAAGGCAGCCCACCAGCATTGTGAACTTGATGGTAATAAAAGGTCACCAAAACACACCATAAAAACATTCTTACCATGGAATTAATTATACAGTGTAATTTTACAAAGCAACTCAGTTACTCCATCCTACCCCGTCCCCCATATTTAAACATTTCAACTTTTAAAAACTACATCTTTGGTATAATTTTGGTTTATGAAAAAAATGGTTTTTTCTTTTATGATGCTTAAACACTGAGGAAATTGTCATGTGCATATGTGCAGTTTAATTGCTTAAAAATCTTAAGATATTTGAAATAAAAATGATCATTTATTGCAAAACTATGAGAAGAATAACTTGTTCGGGAGGTTAGAGTGGTCAGAAGGGATAGTTAGTATTTCGTAGAACAGCTGAGTTTCTAAAAACCTAAGCCCAGTTAAGATTTTATCTGTGCCACCAGGTGGCATTGCATCCAAACCTGCTAGAGATAAAAGAAGGATTTTAAAATATATTATTTTTTGTTAAACACGTAAAGATTTTGTTTTTGAAGTTGGCTTAAAACTATATCTGATGTCAAGGTTGATTAAGTATCTTCATATAATTAAAACAATTTCTAAACTCTGTAAATATTTGTTTTTAGGTTGTTGTTAAAATGAAAGTAAATTAAAATGAAACATTTGGAGGGGATTGCCATTTTTCATCTAGTAAAATAAGCATTTAACATTTGGCAATTTTATTTTTATTTTTTGCTTTACTTGTCTTAACACTGGAGAGGGGATCCTGCCTATAAAAATTCTCACAAATATTTCAAATCCCCGCCCCCTACCATGTGGCAAGATTCCACCCCCTTCCCTGGCTCTTGTAAAAAAAAAAAAAAAAAAAGTGTCAGCAGGTTTTACTGTATGGGAATTTTTAAAAAGAGGGAGAGAGTTCTGAAAGGTGCAAGTTAGTCCTTTTCACAAGCCTAACTATGAGATTCATTAGGCAGTTCATGTTCATGTCTTAAAAGCTGTTTTTTGGAAAGTAAATTCTTGAGTTTCCTGTACTGGTTTTCAGGGAGTCTTTATAGTCTTTTGAATCAGCTCATTTTAAAACAGTGATAATGTAAAAAGCACAATAAAAAAAGGCTCATTATAAATTTTATAAAAGTGTGATTTTTTTCATTAAAACACGTATTCATGTTCTATTTTTATGAACCCATAAATATAAGTTAATAAACTGTAGCAGAAACAATTAAATTACTTAATACAACTATCCAGGTGCTAGGATATGTTGTCAGAATAAATAAAACTCAGTGTATAGTCTATTGATTTTTATTCTTTTAAAAAATGTATTCACCATGCAGAAATATGTTTAATGCTTAGCTTTGATCATTTCTCAAAAAGCTTAGTGCTACTGATTTTATACTCTTGCCTCTTCTCTGAGGCGTCTTAATGTGCACAACCTGTTTAAGAAATGTATATGTTTTCAAAGTAAATGTTTGACCTCCCACCTTGATGTTCCCACTTAAAAGCAAAACCCTACTCTCCCTTATATTTTGAATAGCTTGATGAGAATGTGTGTTGTACTAAAACTAAATATATGCACCCTTCAGTATTACCAGAAGAGACCTTTTGGTTTTAAAAATTAGGAAATTTCACATTTGAAAGTAGTCTAGACAAAGGTACTCATGACATTTGACCCTGAAATTTTTACTTTTAAACTTGATACAACAGTCTGCTTCTTAGCTTTGTTGTATGCTAATATTTCTACTTATTTAACATCAAAAAGCTGTAGTGGTTTCTCTTTATAGATTATGCCTGTGTTCTGGAATTGCCTCCTGCTGTCCATGAATTGCTTCTTGGCTTGTGTTAGAATTTCTCACCAGGGTCTTTTGTGAGCTACGTAGCTAACATTAAAAAAAAAATCAAATTTGATAAACTAGATTAGTAAAAATTATACTTACTATTCATAATTATAATTGAGATTTCTTGGCTCAGCATATCAATTTTATGCAGTAAGAATAAGCACATGCAAATCTCATGTAATGATACACATACATATAGTTGCCTACAGTGACTGTATTTTTCTAATTATTTCTATAATATTAAAATAATGTTTTGCGAAATTCCAGAAATCTAAAAACATTGAAAAATAATGATCATGAGACAAACAATTCTTACTTGTTAGGGTGTATGTTATTTAGTAATGAAGCATTTAGATTTTGGATTCTCTTCGTTTCAGTTGGAAATAGTATTGGTGTGAGTAAGTGTTGCCATGGGAACCTCCACATAGATATAAAAGGCAATACTGTCTAAGTGGAGGAGGAGGGGTGACATACTGAAAAACCACTAGCCTAAATGATCTATTTTATGTATGTGTTGGTGTGGGGGTGAGAGCTAGGATGAGAAGGGGAGAGAAAGTAGTACACAAAGTAAATGTTACCAGTCAAAGCAATTTACTCATACTTTTGGATTCTTTTAGATGGAAGTGTTTTAAAGCTTGAAATGTGATTCTTAATTATTGGTATCATTTGTACATGTTGGGGAGTCTTTGCATACCGTATTTTTAAACTATGATGGAATATGTTTAACTTACTTGGTTTTAGATAAAATTTAATTCAGTGAAATCTGAGAGTTAGCATATCAGTCTTTGAGATGCTTTAATTATCAATGTTATTAAAGATGGTTATCGTATTTAATTCATTTTAAATATCTGAAATTTTGAAAAACTAAACTGACTAGGATACACAGTTCATGTGACTTTCAAAGAAAAGCTGGCATTTTGGATTTATAGAATTTTTAACATTAGATTTTAAAAATTAAATAATTTTGTATAAATATTTAGGCAAGGAAACAATGACATATCTACATGTATAATATTTTGTGGTTTAAAAAAAATAAATAAAACAACAATAAAATCTAACATCAAATGTTTTTGTATTCCTTAGGACCACGTAAAGATGATAGAGATAGAGGTGATTAGAGAACAACCACTTTAACTGCATACAAAGTAACATTTTTGTTTTTTTGTATGTTTAGGTTACAAAAAACAATGAAATTGTGCCCAACCTGAGTTAGACTGGTAAAATGCAGCAGCATCATCATCATCATCATTGCAGTTTTAACACTATGGATTCTGGTTGTCGGATACAAGTATAAAAAAAAGAGATAACCTGACAAAAATTGTTTAAACTTACCTTTTTAGTCAATCCAGAGAAAAAGTAAAGCTGCCAAGGTAATATAACATCCAGGAGTTTTTAAATTTAAAAAAGTTATTTAAATTAAAAGGGGTAAGGGGGCATGAGCAAGCAAGGGAGAAGAAAGAGGGGTGAAAACGACAGACACTTTGCTTCCCCAGGCCTGGCTGTATCTGATGTAAATTAACCAGCAGTGGGAAGTGTATTGTTTCCAACTCTACATAAACAATGCTGGGTATCTCTTTGGGAGTGGGTGGGTGCTGGGATGGATGGGGTTGTTGAGAAGGGAACTGCATGCGGAGTTTATAACCATTAGTAATTTTTTTGGCATGCAAAACATAGTAGAAATGAGAGTAAAGAATGAGAAAGTATGTTTGCACATAAAATTAAGTGAAACCTTAAAATGATGTGAAATAATTCATAATTGTTAAGAGAATGCTTAGTTGTCAGTAATCTTTAGGTTTTAAAAAAATTTTTTTTAAGATTGACACCTTATAATGTAAAACGTTCAGCAATGAAGATACCCAGTGTTAGTGTACTCTTGGCATAGTATATCAGCTTAGCTCTAAACATGGCTGCTAAAAACTAAAAGACTAAGGAAACTTGTATTTCTTGGAAAAATAGATAATAAGAGGGATGAAAAGTCAAGTTTATTTTTAAAAATAAGAGAATGAAAGAGCTGTAACATCCATGTTATTTTTCTGTTTGTTTTTGCCCACTGCTTTTTCTTACCGCCACTCTTTCTTGGAGTAAAATCTGATAGTCTGAGCAGAGTGGAAAGTGAAAATACACACAGCCTTATCAATAAGTAGATTCAAAATATCTTTAATTACCTTAAAATTTTATAGTGCAGAATTTCCTAGAAGTCAACTCATTTATTAAGTACCTTTAGTGTGTCAGGTTATCACACTGGGTGGTTTCTGTATTTTAAAACATTTCATCCTTATAGCATCCTCATGAAATGCAGATTATCCTCATTTTTTTCAGTGAGGAAGTTGAGGCTCAGGAAGGCACACTAGGATAATATGAAATTTTAAGGATTAGCCTGATTTAGCAAAAAGAAGACATTTTAGGTAGAGGATTTTCAAATATTATGACAGGACTAATCCATTCAAGTTTGGAGTTTCTTTTGGGTTGCTAGAATAACTAAAAGACTTTATTTGTTTTATTTAAAAACAAAATAAAGAAAAACACTTTTCCTGCTCTATCAGTATTACACTGTTCAGTGACCTTGCCCCCCCACACATACCCACAATCAAAATAGAGATAGAATTATTAGCCAACCAAAAAAAGTTCACTTAGCTAAAGTAATTTTATTTTTGGTTTTAAGTGCTTTAATCTAGTTAACTAAAGGAACAAAAAGGGCAAACATGTATAACCAGAAGTGAAAACCACAACTTTTAACCTTCTAACATAATTTCCTTCATAGGTCTTTTAGCAATTGGATTATTTAAAAGAGCCAGAATGTCTTATTTAGTCATTAATCATAATATGAGTACACAGGACAGCTTTACATGTTTTCCCCTTCACCTTATATTTTTAAATTTTTATTTCCCAACATCACCCAGTTAAATGCACTTTTATAACTTTTTAAATACCCAAAATTGACTTTTACAAAATACCAATGAGAATTTCAGTATCCAACATTAACCATGGATAAGCTTTTTTTTTAAGAACATTTATAGTTCAGGTTTCAACATTAATACATGATTAACAGTGTATCAGGCTTATTGCACAATCATAGTAATACACCATTCAGTCATTGCATTTATCACTTGGTGTTATACTGAAAGAATTATATTGGTAACTGATGATTTGCATCTTGTTAGTATTTTTAATCCCTCTCAGTATATATAATCTTTCAGTAGTTTCATCAAAAGAAATCTGTCCCAATAACTTTAAAAAGAGGACCTTCAAGAATGAGAGGTGTGTGTGTTCTAATGGTTTTATCTCGAAGAGAACTCAGTGAAAGATACTTTATAGATTATGTTAAAAAGATCCAACCAACCAGTCCATACTCATCATGACTTAACTTTTATAGTTTTATACATAGGTTTCATTAAAGGCTGTAAGAAAATCTGATGTTTATAATATTTTCCTTTGCCAGTATCTGTCTGAATTTTGCAAAGATCAAGTATGCTAAAGTATGAAATGCTAATGTATTTTTGGAAAACAAACCAAACCCCACTTACCCAATATATTTTACATATTCTAAGAATGAGAATTCAATATCCTGATAAGTCCAGCTTCATAACTCATAGATTTCTTGCACTAAATAAGGTTGGCAGCAGTTTGGAAAGAAGAGTAAAAAGGAGGCCTTTCTTCTTCTTACGTTGATGTGTTCAAAAGTAAAATATAAACCAGTATTCTTGTTACTGTAGGTTGGAGCACTAAAGAAGAGCCTTCTACCAGTTACCAGATTGTTTTAGAAGTAGTGTATGAAGACTTTTCATTTCAACTTGTTCTCCTTATTCTAAAGATTCCTGGCTTGTTTTATTTATAGATATAGATATAGATATCATATATATATCATTATTTCTAGAAATGCTTACTAGATAGATTGCTGTGAAAGGAAAGGTTTAGAAAAGGGTGAGTAAAGAAAATTACTTTTGAAAATATATTCTGACCCTGACCCTTACTGGGATAAATTTCCAAGGGAATAAAAATTCTTGCTAGCCAGAAAATTGCCTACCTAGATAGTGATGAAAACTGGAGTTTAGCCAACTCTTATTTTTGTGTGATTTTACTCACTCTTTTCCTGTAGTTGGTTGGATTGGAAAGGATCTCTAGTGGGTTGATTATGGCAGGATCAAGGTCAAGTTTAGTTTTGCCTGACTTCAGTGTTAGCATCTTTTCAAACCAAAATGCCTTATGATAATGAGATTCTTTGTTGGATTAAAAATGAACAATTCTTGATGTTTATGCATGTTTTAAGTGATGTGTCTTTTGAAGATAGAGGCTGTCACTTTTAAAGGGTGGAATGTTATATTCTAGGAAGTATGCTAATGTGAACATATGACAGTGTTTTCATGAAGGAGAGATGATATGGGAAAACCATGGCAATGAAGGTGAAGAAAAGTAAGGAACATGAAGGATGACTCATTCTGTTTTTGTTAAGTGAGAGAACTCCCTGACCCCCGTCAGAACATTTTAGCATCTGAGAAATAAGAAGTTACTTATCTCTGTTGTTTCTGCACATCACATAGTAACTTAAACTTTGATTTTTCCCCCCATTGGCAACAAAAATGCGATAGAGCCTCGTTTTACTTATGTCTGAGTTTTGAATTTTCATGTGATTATATGACAATATACACAATTATAAACAAACAACAAATATTTACATAGAATTTTCCATGCAAACCTTTTTTGAGAAAAAAACTTTCCTTAAAAAAACTGAATTTTTAAAATAATTGACATTTGGTTTGATTTGTATTATTTTACTTTCTCTTGTTCGGTTTTAATTTTTAAAACTAATTAAAAAATTGAAATACAAACGATTTAAAGCAAAGTTTGGGAAGGAAAATTGATCTAAGTTGCTCTGCTATTTTTCTGTGTTTTCTGTAGAAATTCCTTTAAAAAAATGTTATTTCCTTTTAATCCTTAAGTTCAACCTAAGGAACACATTTGATAAACTTTCCTATTTGGACCCAAAATAACAACTTTGATGGACCTAATATATGAACACATCTTTGATACAGTGTTTTGCTTTCTGAAGGTTTCCTTAATTATTCCCTCTCAGTAAGGAACTAAAATTGTTGGATGGAATCAATCACATATCATTGTAAGATGTTCTGCATTTGACATAGATGATTACATTACAGTATGTGGAGTTTAAATTGTACCCAATTTATGCCTCTTGGTAGTCATACTTTTTCTTTTCCTTTCAGTGTGCACTCAGTACATAAAGCTTGTGTGGGAAAGAAGTCCTTGTTTCCTGTCTTTGTTGGTATTTGTAAGTTCCTAATCTTCTAAGCGTCTTGGGATGTAGATCTGTACATCGTGACTAGGGTTGGTTAGTTTTTATGGTGAGGAAGAGGGAAAAAGATAGTATTGAAGCAATTCCTGTCTAGGTCTGCAAAGTGCAGATTGCATTTCTCTTGCAGTGGCGTTAGGTATATGGCCCTTTTTTGGGAAAGTGCTATTAAGTGTTTGGAGACCTTTATCTTTCTCTGTTTTGTTGTAGCAGATGGAGTTGTCCTCTGGTGTTTTTGCGAAGTATGATAAACGTTGTACTAAAACTGCTTGGTGGAAGTTTGATCTGGAAAGATTACTGTTCCTTTCAGTTTCCTGAAGAAAATAGAATCATAGTATTCAAACCATTAAGCAAACAAATCCATGAGCAGACCAGCAATAATATTGTGTACTTGTAATTGATGCTTGTGATTCTTTTTCCTTCTTTAAAAAAAAAAAAGGATTAGGAGTAAAAACCAGGAATGATTATTAGTTTTGTCTGAAATAAAATAAATGGTAGAAATAGTCAAATCTTTTTCTTTAGAACTTCTAGGAAGAAATACCTAGATAATGAAGGATTATCCTTATTTTATAAAAGAAAAATAAAAGCAAAGAAGTCATGTGGTTCTCTTATATTCTTATATTCCATAAATAAAATGTTTAATTCTTCCATTCATATAGCATAACAATCTTTAGTTAATTTCTAGAAAGACTTCTTTGTATTTCCTGTATTTTTCTTTGGCCTTGCTTATTTTTAGTTTCGTTCTGATTAGTTTTACTAATAGTATTTTTAGATAGTTGTGTACTTCTAATAGCTTTTATGCAATCTGTAATTTATCTACACTGGTTTTGAAAGCTATTAGCCACCACTTACGTACTAGATGGAAATAAATTTTTTGATTAAATTCTCCCAACAAACTTGTTACTAAAAACAAGTAGGAGGTTCTAATCAAATTACTTGGCATTTAAAGACAGAGTTTCTTTCTTCTTGGGTGATTCCCACTGCAGATGTGCTCTGACACAATTGACAGTAAATTTATAGCCTGAACTGAGTCTGTGGGGTGAGTTGCAAATTTTTATTATCACCCATCTCAGCTATTTGCCATTATTTTCTTACACTAATATAGGTAATCAAAAATTGATCTGGGATCTGAAACTCCCTCTTCAAATTCCTTTATATATTCTCTCTTGTATGTATTCTTCCAATAGTTAGGAGCAAAATAAGATAGCAGTGGCATCTGCAGTCTTAAGCCCCTCTTTTTGTGTTGGGGGAAAGTGATGAACTATGATCAAAACGTAGGTGTTCTCAGTGGTATGTAGAGGCCACTCATGTCTTTGACTGTGATTATGGCATCTGAGATACAAGATGCAAAGGAGTCTGGTTTGGGGGGTTCTGGCAGTGCCTTTTATAGTGGTGTAGCCTCTATACCCAGCATACTATTCTAGGCCTGAGAATACAGGATTACTGATTCCAAGTGTCACGAGTTTTTTTTTTTAACTGAGGCTGCAAGAAGCTGGGAGCTACATTTTGAAACCTAATAATCATCATCGTTTTCCCTTGGCCTTCCCTTTTTCTATATGGTTTCCATTTACACTTGTGTCTTTAGCTTAAAAAATATTTATTTAGGCCCTACTATCTGCTAGGCACTGAGAATACAATGGTATATACATCAGAGACCTGCTTTCCTTCCTCTTGGTGTTTATAGTCCATATGTTTGTGTCATCTTACAAAGTATCTCAAAATCCTTCTTGGAAGTAAATATATGAATTATAGGGCCATCAGGTTTTTGTGCTACTCTGTCTCTTTTTAAAATCTTTCTCAGCTGGGCTTGGTGGCTCACACCTAGAATCTCAGCAATTTGAGAGGCCAAAGCGGGTGGATCACGAGATCGGAAGTTTAAGACCAGCCTGGCCAAGATGGTGAAACTCCGTCTCTATGAAAAATACAAAAATTAGCCGGGCATGGTGGCCCGTGCCTGTAATCCCAGCTACTCGAGAGGCCGAGGCAGGAGAATCGCTTGAACCTGGGGGGCGGAGGTTGCCATGAGCTGAGATCCTGCCATTGCACTCCAGCCTGGGTGACAGAGTGAGACTCGGTCTCAAAAAAAATAAAATCTTTCCCTATGTACTTTTATTCCTGCCTTTTTATTTTCTTTGCTTATTTTTTCCAATTTTTTAAAATAAAATTAAGACTCCCTACTTCTACTTTCTTAACACTTGCCTTAATATTTTTAAAAAGTTTTTATTGCGTATATATGCGTATGCACACTTTTAAAAAAAAAATGAAAATGGGATTTTTTGCAAATTACTTTTTAAAATTTCATATATCTTTTAGTATATACAGCTTGAGCACCTGAAATCTGAAATTTGAAATGCTTCAAATCTAAAACTTTTTGAGCACTGACATGATGCTCAAAGGAGATGCTCATTGGAGCATTTCAGATTTTGGATTTTTGGATTTGGGATGCTCAACCGGTAAGTACAATGCAGATGTATTCCAAAATCTGGAATCCAAAACACATCTGGTCCCAAGCATTTTAGATAAGGGACATTCAGCCTGTAATAGATTTACTTTATACTTTTAAATTACTGCAAAATATTTTATTGTGTAGACAGACTTCTGCTATTACAGAGGCTACTCTGAATATTCTTGAGCAGAGATATTTTCATGTATATGCAAATTTCTCAGGAGAAATTTTAAGAAATGATTTCTAGGTCAAAGAGTATATGTATTTTAAATTTTGGTAGATGTTGCCAATCTTTTCATCACAGTTTTTACTTCCACCAAAAATGTAGGATAATGCTGTGTTCTGAATATATCCCCCGGAATTTAATGTGTTAGAAACTTAATTCCCAATACAACAGTGTTGGGAACTTTTGGGAACTGTTCAGGTCATAAGGGCTCTGCTCTTGTGAATGGATTAATAATATTATAAAAGGGCATGGTGGAGGGAGTTTGGTCCTTTGGTACTTTCTTGCCTTTCTGCCTTCTGCCATGTGAGGACATAGCATTCCTCCCCTCCAGAGGACACAGAATTCAAGATATCATCTTGGAAGCACGGGTGGAACCCTCACCAGACAACAGACCTGCTGGCACCTTGATTTGGATTTCTTAGCCTCAGAAATGTGAGAAATACTTTTCGGTTCTTTATAACTTACCCAGTGTCAGGTATTTTGTTGTAGGAGCACAAAAGGAAAGAGTATTTGTTCATACATTTGCAACAGGCTAGTTGGGGGAACTGATGCACTATCTTTACATTTCTTTTCTAGTCTAATAAGAAGTAAAAAATAGTATAGTGTGGTTTTGACTTTTTCCTTTTTTCCTCCAAATTATGATCTTGTTTGAGCATTTTAAGAACATTTATTGCCATTTATTTGCCTTTTTAAAAAGTGATTGCTAATTCCTGTCCTTTATGCATGATTTTATTAGGTTTATTCAGCTATTTCTTGAGTATTTATAGTATACTAGGCACTGATCTTTTCTAATCGGTATGTATGAGTATCAAATGTTCATTCATTTATTCAATATTTATTATCTGTCATATACCAAGTACTAGTCTAGGCCTGGGAATATAGCATGGAACACACAAACACATACACATACTCCTGCTCTCATGGAAATTACATTGATTGATTGATTGAGACAGTCTCTTTTGCCTAGGCTGGAGTGCAGTGGTATGATCTAGGCTCACTACAACCTCTGCCTCCCAGGTTTAAGTGATTCTCACGCCTCACTCTCCCTAGTAGCTGGGATTATAGGCATGTACCACAACGCCTGGATAATTTTTATATTTTTCATAGTGGCAGAGTTTCACCATGTTGGTCAGGCTGGTCTTGAACTCCTAGCCTTAAGTGATCCACCCACCTCTGCTTCCCAAAGTGCTGGGATTACAGGCATGAGCCACTGTACCTGGCTGGAAATTGCATTTTAATGAGTATGAATATGTGTGGGGAGATAAAAATGTGGCAAATGTTTTCTGCCAGTTTGTCGTTTATTCTATTTATGGTAATTTTTAAAATACAGAAGTTTTGAATTACTATACAGTTGAGTGTATCAGTCTTCTCTTTATGGACTTCTCTTTGATGTCCTATCTAGAAAAGGCTTACCTTCACTAAATTTGCAAAATTAAAAAGAAATTTATATATATATTATTTTTATGATTTTTTAAAAATTAAATTTTTGATTCCTTTGCAGTTTATTTTGTTGAGGGGATGAGGGTAGAAATCTAGAATACTTTTTCTTTTAAAAATGTATTTAGGCCAGGTGCAGAGGCTCACACCTGTAATTCCAGCACTTTGGGAGGCTGAGGCGGGTGGATCTCAAGGTCAGGAGATCAAGACCATCTTGGCCAACATGGTGAAACCCCGTCTCTACTAAAAATACAAAAATTAGCCGGGTGTGGTGGCGGGCACTTGTAGTCCCAGCTACTCGGAAGGCTGAGGCAGGAAAATTGCTTGAACCTGGGAGGTAGAGGTTGTAGTGAGCCAAGATCACGCCATTACACTCCAGCCTGGGCAACAGAGTGAGACTCTGTCTTGAAAAAAAAAAATGTATTTAATGAAAATCTATCTTTTTTCCCTTTATTAATTTCAAATACCCCATTAATTTCTTACACTCAATTCCAGTATATATTTGGGTCTTTTTCTGAGCTCTCTGTTGGTATCTCATTGTTGAGTGTTTCCTAAGTAGGACAACTTTCCATTGCTTTATTTTACTGTCTGGAAGGGTAGTCGTCTTTCATTGCTCTTTTTCTTCCCCCTCAGAATTTTCCAGACTACTTTTGCTAGTTTATTTTTCCAAAGTGACATGAAAATCATTTTATCATGTTCCTCCCAAAACACTGTTAATATTTTCATTGGGATTGCACCAAATTTATGGATTAATTTATGGAAAATCGATATATTTACACAACTAAGTCTTTTTATTTAAGAATAAGTTATACTCATGTGATTTCTTTTTGTGTGTCTCTGACTAGGACTTTAAAGTCTTCTTTAGGCCGGGCACAGTGGCTCATGCCTATAATCCCAGCAGTTTGGGAGGCTGAGGCAAGTGGATCACCTGAGGTCAGAAATTTGAGACCAGCCTGACCAACATGGTGAAACCTCGTCTCTACTAAAAATACAAAATTAGCTGGGCATGGTGGCTCATGCCTGTAATCCCAGCTACTTGGGAGGTTGAGGCAGGAGAATTCGTTTAACTCGGGAGGAGGTGGAGGTTGCAGTGAGTTGAAATCACACTATTGCAGTCCAGCCAGGGCAACAAGAGCAAAACTCCATCTCAAAAAAACAAAAACCAAAAAACTTTATGTAACAACATAAACATTTCTTCAGCAGTTTATTGCAAACTCTTTTTGTCTTTGTTATTGCTGGTATTATAAACAGACTCCTTTAAAAAAAAAAGTTTCCATTGATGTTTATACATGAGAGGTATTGATTTCTACATATTAATTTGAACCCTACTTCCTTTTAGAATTCTCTTACTATTCCTACTAGTTTTTCAGTTGTTTGTTTTTGTGCTTTTTCTAAATAATTTTGCCTCTTTTTGTAAGTTTTATCTGTGTTTCTTAACTAGTTATTAAACATTTGGTTAATACTTCCGGAATAATATTGAATAATAGTGATTACAGGTCCTTGTCATGTTCCTGATGTTAATGAAAATGCCCTTATTGAGTAACTTAAACACAGTGGTAGCTTTGGTTTGAAGGGGCTTTTTGAAAAATTAAGTTGAAGAAATAATTTTTGTTCATTCATTCATGCATTTCAAGGCGGAAGCTTGCTCTGTTACCCAGGTTGGAGTGCAGTGGTGCAATCTTGGCTCACTGCAAACTCGCCTCCCAGGTTCAAGTGATTCTCCTGCCTCAGCCTTCTGAGTAGCTGGGATTACAGGCATGTGCCACCAAGCCTGGCTAATTTTTGTATTTTTAGTAGAGATGGGGTTTTACCATGTTGGTCAGGCTGGTCTTGAACTCCTGACCTCGTGATCCGCCCACCTTGGCCTCCCAAAGTGCTGGGATTAGAGGTGTGAGCCACCGTGCCTGGTCTTTGTTCTTTTAATGTATGTTTGCATCATTCATTTCCTCAACCAATATTATGTTTCTACTATGGGTCAGTCACAGCATTGGCCCTGAAAAATGAGCAGTCAGAAATAGGCACAGTCCCTGTCCTTGGAACTTAGTCTGTTTAGGGGAACTGATACAGGTTGATTATCCCTTATCCAAAATGCTTGGGACCTGAAGTGTTTTGGAGTTTTTTTTTTTTTTTTTTTTTTTTTTGAGTATTTGCAGGATACATACCCAGATGAGCATCCCCAGTTTGAAAATCCAAAATGTTTTAAAATCTAAAGGTTTTGAGTGCTGGCATGATGCTCAGAGGAAGTGCTCATTGAAGCATTTCTGATTTCAGATTTTCAGACTAGGGATGCTCAACCTGTATTAATCATATAATCATTAAAAACTGTATCATATTTTGCCCTGTGCTACGGTAGCATTACATTGAACTACAGTATTTACCAAAGGTGGATTTTCTTGGAGGTCAGGAAAGTCTTGTTGGAAAAAGTAACCACTGATTGTGACCTTAAAGGAGAGTATGAGTTAAGTAGGCACAGAGGAAGAGCATGCCTAGCACCTGGTGGCACATTTTACATAGGGAAGTATGGTTTTGGATGTGGCTGAAGAGAGAGGTTGGGCTGGACTATCAAGACCTTTTTCACATTGTTACGAATTTTGTTTATATGCTAAGAACAGTGGGAAGCCGTTGAAAGTTTTAAGTAAGGGGACGACAGCATCATCAGTTAAGAATTCTAAAAGATCATGGTAGCTATAGCATGGAAAACATTTTAGAGACAGTGTGAGAGTAAAAGCTGGGATACGAATTGGGAGGCAGTTGCAATCCTCACACACAGGGATGGTAGCTTGACCCAGAGATGTAGAGATAGAGAAAAGTTGTCACATGATTTGTTTGTTTTCCTAAAAGTAACTTAGATTTAGGCTTTGTAAGAAGTCAGCCTGTAACATTCACTGAGAATACTCGTAGGATGAGTGGGGCCAGGTGAAGCTGTGGCTTTTGGGATAAAAAATAACCAAGTTGGTCTGAGTACTTCTTGTTTTATTGTTTTTATTCTCATCCTGCTATTTCTTCTCATCTTTCTTATTTTGGTTTCTGACCTAAAAATTCAGTCTCGTTTCTTCAGATTTCTCTTCATTATCTTAAACATCCTTTCGTCTAGCAAACATTTGAGTACCTGTTGTATCACGCATTCTTTTGAGGAAAGAGATAAATGGACCCCCAGGGACCTCAAGATCATCATAATGTATTAGGTGAGACAGATGCATATTCATAAAACAACACATTGCACTAAATGTAACACACAAAATGAAGCTGTGATACATTTGAGGCATCATTTGGATGCCTTTCTGGAATAGGTGAGGTCCAAATTACATTTTAAAAGATTAATGGAGATTTGTCGAGTGAGGAGGGGGGAAGGCTGTTTTCAGGCAAAGGGAATACAGCATTTACAAAGACACAGAACATGAAATAATAGTGTTTTTGCTGAAATATGGAAGTTTGATATTTTTGGATCTTGGCGTTTCTGGTTGTAAATGGAGAGGGAAGTGGGAAGAGATGGGATTGGCTCGATTGGCAAGACATTTACATGAAGGTTCTTCTAGAATCACTGTATTCAGAAAAGCATTTACATTGATTGGGGGATATAAAAGGCTAGAATGAGAAATTAACATACCAATGTATTTAGATTTTAGAATTTAAAATTTTTTTAAATGCCCTTTTTACCTAGGATAACAAGTAAATTGTTAAACTAAGTTTCAAGAGGATAGATTTAGTTGTACTTTTTAGAAAAGACTGTCTTTATAAATGCTTTATATTGTATGTATATGTAAATGCTTGCAGATAAATAAAAATAATGAAACTTCCCATGCTCTTCACTAAAGGCAGTCAGAACTTGCAGTGGGTTAGGTGATAATCTAAGTGAGCCGAGAGGGCTCAGGTTCTCACCAAACTTAAAATTTACTTCCAAGGAGATACACTGAGAGTCTCTGAGATTCATAGAGAATTTTTTAAATGATGTTTTGATTGTACCTATTTAACTAATTGAATTTACAGAGGGCCTCAGTTTAGAAAAGCTGAAAGCTAAACTTCAAATTAAAAATTTAAGACTTAGATGAGACCATTTGATACCAAAATATGATGGTATCAGTTAAGTTCCTTATAAAAGGAAAAATCAACTTTTCTCTTGCAGTGCTGGCATTTTTCCTGAGCTCCTTTCTCTTCCCTTTAACCATTGCTCTGTTATTTGAGGGAGATATTCAAGGATTGAAGCTAACAGAGTACCTCACTGAAAGGCTGGAAATATAATTTCACTTAATCATACCTGGTAGTATGGTATAAGAAAGTGATTTTCCAATTCAAATGATTCAAATAGTATTTACTAATATGACCAAACTTTGAAGAAAGTGATAGTTGTAGTTTATAGAATTAAGTGAGATCCTTGTCTTGGACTATGAAGGAATTAACAGATATAACTTCAGAATGCTTTGCTTTATAGCTGAGGTGTATGTAGATAGAGGTACAGCTCTAAAGGGATCAGATGGGTGGTGGTTAAGTAATAGTAATGTCCCTTTTAAAATCTGCAAACCAGAGGTCTGTTAAGTACAGTGCTTATTTTTTCTGACATGGTCCTATGAGAAATTTTTTTTTTAGTGCTTCTGAAAGAATCAAGAAGAAACTACTCAGGAAGTTTGGAAATTTGGAGCGTACTCTTTTTGCTTTGTAAAACAGACAGTTTTGGATAGGAAGTTCTGATTAATGGGCAGCAGAATTAATTAATTACAGTATAGAAATGAATTAGGTATAGTGAAAAGAGCACTTACATGAAAAATCTGAAGACAGATCTGAGTTCTGTTATTTCCTGTATCTGTTGAGTGACTTTAGGCAAATCAACTTTTCTGAGCCTCAACTTTTCTAGGTGTAAATAAGAGTGATGGGACTGTTTGTGCTAAGTCTAAATGCATTGCTTATTTTGAGACCTAAATAAAATGATGTACCATTGAATCTCTGGGAGTGAGCATATTCCTTTCTCTAATACAATTTTTAGGGCCTGTGCTTTTTGTGAAAATTAAATGAGATTTCTATATTTTCTTTTTTTCTCACCAAAATCCTAACCTCAGGGTTGACTTTATCAAAATGTTCTAATGTGATCATTGTGGAAAGATGATACACATTAGTACTTACTTGAGAATGTTGTAACCCAAATCAAAACTCTTACTCTGGTTCACAAAATAGGACTTCTAGAACTTTAAGACGACGCAGTTTGGTATGATGGAACAATCACGGTATTTGGATTCAGGACTCCAGTTGAGATCATCTACTAGTTGTATGACTTGAATATGTTCACACATATCCGAAAGTCAACTGTAGAGTCTTTGCCACAGAAAAGGTTACTCAGAGAACATAACTGTCTTCATTTTGTGTACGGAGAAGTATTTCTCCAGATTGTCTTTTTACTGATTGTCTTACAGTCAAGTATTTGATTTCGGTATTCCTTTTAGTTTCTACCATATATTTGAAGATAGTGGAGTTAGAATCACTTTTTCTGATGCATACTAGGCATATGTCCTAGTTATTTATTATCTCTGTGCTTTTCTACATCTGTAAAATAGACATTATTATATAATACGTACCTCAAGTGTTGATTTCTCAAGGGTCTAGGAAAGTGCCTGACCCACAGTATGTGCTGAATAGTGTTCATTACTCCCATTGTTATTAAAATCACTGTTGGAATTATTAAGGGGAAAACATGAATTTCTCATTTAGTCAATAAGAATTTGAGAGCTAGCAGCTACTTTTAAGGATAAATTCTAGTTACCAGTTTTCTACTTGTGTATAAAGATTTGAAGGAAAAGGTTTTATTCACTAGAAAAATTAAAACAAAAAATTAGGTTTTTCCTAATTCAAATATAAGCATTTTAGTGATTTAAAAAAATGTAATAGAAGCATACTTACCCTTTTTGTTAATCTGAATTTATAAGTGGAAATATAACATGCTAATGAAACCATTTTATTACATAAAAATACACATTTTCAATATATCTGTATTACCTAATAGTGCCATTCTCAAATTTTAAAAGTCATTCCTGTGGGATAGCTATTTGTCCCTGCAAATGCAGATACTTCCTAATTTTCATACATATTATCATTCACATGCTTCAGTGAAGTAGTTTGCTTTCATTTTTAACTAGTGTAATTTAAAAAAACTTTGATCTCTCAAAAGTTAAGAGATACTTGATTTTAAAAAATGATTACAAATGAGGCTTTAGAAAAGCAATTCCTAAACAGGTGGATTTTAGGGGCTTAAGGCCAAGCATATAGGCACTCTACCTTTTCACTTTCGATCAAGAACAGAGTAAAAAAGTAAAAATAATCAGAGAATATAACATCTTATGTTTTTTTCCTCAGATATAATTGAGGAAATTTTAATAATTTCTAGAAGCAAAATTATAGAATTAGTAAAATCATCTTAGCAGAGAATAAGATGGTTTCATTTGAAAAAACTCTATACCAGGCCAGGTGTGGTGGATCATTCCTGTAATCTTAGCACTTTGGGAGGCTAAGGCAGGAGGATCACTTGAGGCCAGGAGTTAGAGACCAGCATGAGCAACATAGCAAGACCTTACCTCTACGAAAAAATTTTTTAAAACTTAGCTGAGTGTTGTGGTGTGCATCTGTAGTCCAGCCAGTTGGGAGGCTGAGGCAGGAGGATCATTTGAGCCCATGAGTTAGAGGCTACAGTGAGCTATGATCATACCACTGCAATCCAGCCTGGGTGACAGAGTGGGACCCTATCTCTGAAAAGAAAACAATAATAAATAAATACATAAAAACAGGTTACCAAAACTTCTTGCCTTGTATTTATCCTGGACCTCCTTTCCTTACACATTTTCCAAATTCACTTAGAAAATGAAGCAAACCAAAAAAGCCAACAACTCTCTGTTGTCCACAGGCTTTGAACCTGAAACACAGTTGCATTTGACTTGTGTCTAGCCAGCAGCCTTTTTATGTTTTTGGTTTTGTAATCAACAATGAATGGTTATTTTTGGAGTAAAGATCCTAAACATTTGTGTATTAGAAACATTCCTTGGGGACTGATGTCCAAATAATCACTCTCTGTAATACCTATTTTAGCTAAATTTCTGTTGGTATATGTATCGTTGCATGATTCATAAACATTTACTTATTCCCTTTCCCTTCTAAACTGCTATACTCACTCATGTTGTGGAAACTGCTAGTTTGAAAGTGTAACTACTGATGGACTCTTTTCCTCTTACCTCCTCAGTTGATTAAAATGTCTCATTTTATGATGACACTGCTTGGGTGAGAATCTTTGAATTGCAGCTGTACCTTGGAATCTTTTCTTAGTTGTCTTGAATGGATTAGAAATGGTTAAATGCCTTCAAATACTCACCTCAAATTGCCTTCAAGTCACTGATGGGATAAAATGAGTTATTGAAAAAGAAAGAAACCTTCTAATTGTAGTGGTAAGGGGAGAGGGTAAGCACATGTCTGGGGGTGGCATGCCTAGGGCTAGAGGGTGCAGGGGAGGGGAGAATGTAGACAAGGCAATGAGCCATCAACATGAACTTTACCTGATGAAATGTCTTGTCACTTCTCTCCTTTTTATTTAAAAGTGGGTATTAGTGAAAGCTACTACAGCATTTTCTCCTAATAATTCATTTTTTTTTTGTCCAGTATAACTTGTTATACCAGATTTTCCTTTCGGTCATTAAGATTTAAATTTCATATTTCTGGTAGTAAAATCATCTCTGTCAAGTGTAGGGAATCTGCAGCTTTAACACCACTTCATGTCTGATTAGAAGGTTTTCTTTTGCAATTAATTTTCCTCTTAGCTCTTTGTGGCGAACAGTAGCCCACTGCAGAGAGGTTAGAATTCCGTGGACTTTGGCTGTTCAGCTTTAATGATACAAGGAGATAGCAAAGCAAGAATAAATGAGGTACTTTTTGGTGAGCAAAAAATGTGAACTGTCAGTGTGAGATCGGTTCTAGGAGCAGTTAGCCAGCAGTAATAGGGCACACTTGAGTAATTGAATTTGCATAACAAGGCTTGCTGAAGAGATCTGACAGGCATAGAGATTTGTCTAGCTAAGAGAGCTCCAGATGGACGTGACCACGCAGCAGCTGGGTGGCACGTTGCTCAGCATGGACAGCACCGCCCAGACTGGCAGCTGGACCCTGGTGACTGCAGGGCTGTGGCAGGCCAGCTGGTGGCTTCTGACAGCCAGTGGCCCTGTTAGAGAGCCTTTTTATAATGGCCTGTCAGGGTACCGGACCTGCAGAGACTGGCAGGAGAATGTCACAAGTCACCAGTGAGGGTTGTTAAGCTGAATAAATCTGTCCCAGGAAAGTAGGGGTGGTCACTGTTGAAACCACAAAGCTAACACCTCACAGAGTGATTTCCCTCGTTTTCTAAGAGTACAAGGTCTCTCTCTCTCTCTCCTCTTTCTTTCTCTTTCTTCCTTTCCTTTCTTTCTTTCTCAAATTTACTCTACACTGCAGTCATTCTGGATTATTTTAATACTCTTAAAACCTTGAAACCCAGTTGCCAAACTTCCTGAGAACATCAGTTGGAATGGAAAAGAATGTTCCTTTTTGTGTTTTCCTTCTGATTTTGCATATTTGCAATAAGTGCATATTTTTAAAAAATTGGTGATAATTTAATAATTTATATTGGATGTAGTGTTCATAGGGAAAAAGACATTTAAAGAATTGATTGGCTGGGGGCAGTGGCTCACGCCTGTAATCCCAGCACTTTGGGAGGCCAAGGCAGGTGGAGCACCTTGAGGTCGGGAGTTCGAGACCAGCCTCACCAACATGGAGAAACCCCCATCTCTACTAAAACTACAAAATTAGCTGGGCGTGGTGGTGCATGCCCATAATCCCAGCAATTTAGGAGGCTGAGGCAGGAGAATCGCTTGAACCTGGGAGGCAGAGGTTGCGGCGAGCTGAGATTGTGCCATTGCACTCCAGCCTGGGCAACAAGAGTGAAACTCCATCTCAAAAAAAGAAATTGCAGACAAAATAAGTGCATTGATGTGAAGTCAGTTTGTTTAGGTCACCTTCTCTTTCATGTCCAGGTAGACTGAATTTATGTGGAGGAATTACATAACCCCGTATCATCTTAGATTAGAACAGCATGGAAGGCGGCCAGTTTTCTGCCTGCTATTAATAAAGTTTACATCTGTGTTCTTGAATTGAGAATTTTGCCATCTTATAACATTTTCTCCAAAAACAATGTACCTAGACAATACAACTTTTTTTTTTTTTTTTTGAATCAGAATCTCGCTCTGTTGCCCAGGCTGGAGTGCAGTGGTACGATCTCAGCTTATTGCAACCTCTTCCTCCCGTGTTCAAGCAATTCTCCTGCCTCAGCCTCCTAAGTAGCTGGGACTATAGGTACACACCACCATGCCCAGCTAATTTTTTGGAAAATACGACTATTTTTAAGAACAGGAAAACTCTAGATGCATTTTTCAGTAAAACAAAAAACTTAATGTTACAAGCTCATTTCCTTTTAGAACAACCAAAATCTACTGAAATCAAAACATATATACACTTCCTTTGAGTGTGTGTCATTGACATTTGATCTGTTTCTCTTTGAATTGTCTTACAAGTGCTTTTGACTTTTTCATTCTTTTCCTAATTATTTTTCATATCATCCGAGTGAATTAGGGTAGATAATACCTTCATTTTAATAAGGTGAAATGTGAGCCACAATTTGGTGTCTCCTTGCAAATTTGGGGCTAGCTGGTCTTTGTGGCAGTCAGGATTGTTCTGAAAAGTTACTGTTTAACCTTCAGATTGGCAAAGATATAAAAGTCTCATCTTAGCATAGATGAGAAGATGTGTAGCCTCATATTTGAACCAATTCAGATAACAGTTTGGTAGTATGCATCAAAAACTTAACTTTTATACATACATGTGTGCATATATGTATAAAAACATACATGTGTGTATATAGACATACGTATGTACATATGTGTGTGCATCAAAAACTTTTATACATGTGTGTGCATTACATATGTACACACGTACATTTAAATGTGTATATACACGTGTGCACGTGCATATAGCACATGCACACATACATGTACTTTTATACATACATGTGTATATATACATATATAATATATAAAAAACATGCATACCTGTATGTATAAAAGCTTGCATTTATAGGTATATTTACCTAGTAATTTACATATGTAAATTTTTACATATATATTATTTACCTTAATAATTCCATTTCAAAGAATTTATTCCCCCCAAATTAAGAATACGTGTAAAGATTTAACTATAAGAATGTACTTTTAGCATTGTTAAGAACATTGGTTCTCAATGTGCCCTCTGTGGATCCCAGGGGGCCATGAAATAAAAATTACTGTTTTAATAATAGAGTAATACTCACGGTACAAAAGGAATGGTGAGTAAAACTGCTGCCTTTAGCATGAGTCAAGGTATTGTATTCTTAACAGGTACACATATACAGTTCCACTTAGTGTTCCTTGATGAAGCATTAAAAATTATTAGTTTTATTAAATCTTGATGTTGAGTACATGTCTTTTGTATATTTTGTTTGACATAATGGAAAATATGCCCAAAACGATTCTGCTACAGTCGATATTGGGGTTGTCTTGAGGAGAAGTATTTAGGTGATTGAGTTGCTAGCTGAACTGTCTGCATTTTTGTGGAACACCATTTTTATTTCAAAGAATAACAACACATTTTATAGAAAGAAAAAAGTGAGTCTTACTTCAAGGAAAGTAACTGATGGTATTTGTTGCCAATGATAAAACTGGATCTTTCAAGTAAAAATTAGAATTTTGGAAAACCTGTATCTGACCATGTGAACTTAATGACTTTCTAATCTTTAAAGACTTTGGTGAAAAGATTGTTGGTACAGTTAGAGAATCCGAGTTTCTTCTGTTGTATAACTGGGAATTTGGATAACTAACTGAACCAATAACTAACTGAACCAATATTTTCCAAGTGACTGTTGTATGATGTTACAAAATTATGCCTAAATAAAAGATGCAGTCAAAGTACAAAATAGAGGGATAAATTTTAATGTAACATAGTATAAAAAGTTATTTCCACGGTGCAACAAGTCTCTAAGAAACCACCATTTGTCAAGTTTGGGAGTATCCACAAATATCTGAAAAAGTTACTAAAATTCTCTCCTACCTTTTTAAACTACATTATCTATATGAGGTCAGCTTTTTCTTTTATATTTCAACCAAAACAACATATATCTGCTGCTGCATTTAATCTGCTATGAAAATCCAGCTGTCTTCTATTAAGCCAGAGCTAAAGAGATTTGAAAAATTGTAAAACAATGCTACTCTTCTCACTAAATTTTTTTGCTTGTTTTTCCCAATGTTAACATGTAGTAGGTTTATGATTGTTTTTAAATCAATTTAGAAGTGTTTTTAAAATTTGTTTTGATTTCTAATATAGTAAATATCAATAGATATAATCCACATAAACAAAAGCTTTTGTGCCCTCAATAATATTTAGAGTATAAAGAGGTCCTAAGACCAAAAAGTTTAAGAACCACTGGTTTAAAATGATGAGGACTTGGAAATAACTCAGATGTCCGATAAGGGAGAATTGATTAAATTACATATTATGAATCAGTGATGTAGATAAATATATGACATGAAAATATTTTGCAGTATTTTGTTAGTACTAAAAGCAGGTTATAAAACAATACGTGATTTAATTTCATAAAAAGTTAATATATAATGTTTAATATTCTATAATACTCAGGTATCAGGCAGCTTTCTCTTGAAAAGGAAGGTAGAAAAAGTTTTTTTGCAGTTGTCATAAGAGTATTAGACTACATCATGAGATACTTCATGGCTTTTGATGAAGGTTTGGCCAAGCCTGAATTTTGTTCTCCTTACTTTAAAAACCAGATTAAACTTGTTAACAGAGTAAGCTGTTCAATGTATTTTACTTCTAACATCTCCCTTAGCTTTTAAAATTCTGTATAATAGCAATGTCTCTGTGATATTTAATGCTTAATAAAGCTTCCCTTGAAGTCAAAATAAGAGTCTTTTGAAAACAAGAAGAACACGTCATGTAAATATCATCTTATTTCTGTGGGAAAAAAAAAAGCTTTGTGGAATAACAGCTGTAATACAGATAGTGAATTATCATCATGCAGATGCTTATTGGTAAAGATAGGTAAGGTAGCTTATGATTGTATACTAAGTACTAGGCCAGGTACTTTATAAAACTGCTGAGTACTTTACAGATGTCATCTCATTTAATCCTCACAAAAGCCCTGTAAGGTCAGTACTGTTGTTATCCCCATTTTACTGATGTGGAAAATGGTCTCATAAAGAGCTCAAAGAACTTGTCCTACTCATTTGTAGAGGTGGAACTAATTCAGACATGAGCCTGGCTGACTGTAAGATTTGTGCTTTTTATTCGTATAATAATCTCTGACTAAAGAGAAATGAAAAACCACCATATAGACACAGAGAGCAGCTAGCCCAGCTTCTTACCGTGGGAGACCAGATTGTTTTTGAGGTGGGGAGAAGCCTGGATTAAGTCTCATACACTTAGATCTCTAGGCCTTAAAGAGTCATTCCACAATGTTCAACTAGAATAATGTGAATGTGTAAAACCCAGTGCCTGGTATATCATAATTATTTAGTAAATGGGAGTGAACTATTAGGAAAAGAAAAAAATTCCCATAGGCCCACAATCCCTTACTTGAAACTCTTGGAGCCATGTGAGTTTTGTTTTAGAATTATAGAGAGACAGTATGTATATTTACCATATACTATGTAATATCCTTAGCAGAGACCAAGGCAGCCCCATGTGATCAAAATACATTAATTTCTGTATATTCACACTAAGCAGAAGAAATGAAGACTATAACTAGCCTTAAATCAGTTCACGTAAAGTTTTCCTGCGAAATGAGTGAAGAAAAAATCTTTTGCATTTCTGAACTTACTGTATAAGGGTTGAAGGGAAGTGATTGTGCACCTCTAAAGCATACAACAACGTTTCAAGAATAAAGAAGCATCGATTACTTTACTAAGTTGAACAGGCAAGTGATAGCTCTGTTTAAAAGAGACTCAAGTCCTAAGTCAAAGCATTAAGTCTTTTTTGCCTTTGATTTCAAATACTAATAATTACATCCCAAGAGAGAAAAACAAGCATCTCTTCTTTCAAATAAGTATGTGTCACTTTAAATGAAGTTGAGGACTAAAATCAAGTACCGTATTTTTTTTCTAGAGGATCTGTGTTTATCAAAGAAAACACAAGAAACTAAATCCATTTGAATTCGTTTTTTGTAGATTCCTTTTTATAATAGAATCTCACTTCTTTTAAATAAGAATGGAAAAATGATATTCTGTATGATGGTCTTTAAGTGCTGTAGGATCTACAAATACTAAATTCTTCTGAACTTTGAAAGAAACTAAGTTTGGCTACTCCTGAGCAAAAGTAATCTAGAAAAAGTGATAAGTATATAAGGTGATAGATATGTTAATTAGCTTGATTTAATTACACAAATGTATACATTTATCAAAATATGTTGTATACCATAAACCTATAAAATTTTTGTCAATTAAACCTTAATAAAGTCGGAGGAGAAAAGGAAATCTACCTTCTGTCCTTCTGTAAAAGGAATTGAATAATTCTAAAGGAAGGGAATTTCAAATTTTAAGAAGGTAAGCAATTATAGTCGATGGCAGTACCTGTTGTAGCAAAAACTGAAGCAGAATAATTAAACAGCTTCTTTTTTTATCTATACCTTCTTCATGTCCTAACTTCCTTTCCTACTGGTTTATATTCCACTGTACATGATTACACATCCTTAGCTCCCTCATTCTTCCTTCCCTGTATTGAATTTGACCCCATCCCTAGTCAAATCCAACTGTTCATTTGCCCTGCATTGGCCCTTGAGTAGTTGAACATGGTTGGAGTAAATAGATGACCTTGTTGATCTGGCTTGAATTTTAAATTAATGATCACTAATCCCAAGTTGGCCCTTAGGGCTGCTGGACAGTTCTCCTTTATTTCCTTAGTCCGTTCACTCTTTTCCATCACCTAAACAAATATTTCACACCTTCTGTTGTCTCTCTATACCTCTGGTATCCTTCCCCAGTGTCAGCTGATGACCTTCCTTTTTAATTTGAATAAGAATAGACATAGTCATGAAAGAACTTCCACATGATCTACCACCCCTTAACCTGTATGCCTTTGTATGCACATACTCTGCCTATCAGTGATCTCCCTGACTTCAGCCTTTCTGCTTCTGCTTTGATCTCCACCTCTCTTGCCCTCTCCCTCATTAAATCAGTTTCTAGGAGTTGTTCTTTAGTACGCAATTGGGATTGAGAAGCACTCTTCTAGAATATAAACTCCACAGAGCAAAGATTTGTTCTGTCGATAATTGCTGAATTCTCAGTGCCCTTAACAATACATAACCCAATAGTAGGCACTCAGTCTTGTGTTGAATGGATAGATGAGTGAATGGATAAATGAACGAATCTTTCTGGTAAAAAAGATATAAATTGCAGTACAAACTCTGAAGAGCACAAAACGTAATAAATAATCTTTCCCTGTGTTTTATGATCAAATTGGAAGCTAAACTGTTCATCTTACAATATTGATTCAGAGAATTTTCTGCTGATTTACTATAGCCTCACCTGAAAACTTTTCCTAGAATTTTTATGCAGACAGTCCTATTTATCTGTTTTTTTTTTTTTTTTTGGTTACTGGAAACAGATTTTTCTGATTTCTAAGTGGTTAAGCTTTTTTCTTTTTTTCAGTACAGTGGTTAAAAAAAAAAAGCTTTGTTTTTTGAATGAATTTCTCTGGTGGCAATTTCACAAGTGAATAGATCTGTACAAATCCAGAACTGTTCATTTTACTCATTACTGATACTTGAAAGACCTGAGTTCAACTGCCTGCTCCATCACTTTTTCTCACTGAAGTAAATCTGGGCATGATTCTTGTATTGAGAAATGCCTAGTAGAGTCTCAATATAATTGACTGCATTTCTTTCATTAAAATAGGAAGCATGTTTGTTTTCTTGACACTTCTGTTTCATGAAATATCATAGGAAAACAGCCACATGTATTTTAATTCGGTTCAGTATATCTTTTCCCTGAATCCTACTTTGTAGAAGTGTGGCTATTCAAACAGACTCTAATACTTCTTTTAAAGTATTAAAATACATGAAGTGCAGTTTTAGTATGGGAGCAAGTATTATGGATTTTCTTGGGCTGTAACTTAGTAGCATGGCAGTTTGTTATAGAACAAGTCCATGAATCCTGCAATTCTTACTAATGTGAGTCAAATGTATTATGATAAAGATACTTCACTTCTTTTTTGGTGGCTGAGTTTTTATTTGTAAGACAACCCTAAAATGGAGCTCAGCTAGGCCATTTCTAAACATAATGTTCTAGTAGATACCATAGAACAAACATCATTAATGTGGTTAGTCATTTACTTGGAAAGCTATTGCCAGGGCAGGCTCAGAGCTACTAGAGACAGAAAGCACATACACAAACCTGCTTGTTAAAGTGGAGATACAGAGTGACTTATCAATGTAATAATAGAAATTAATGATTAAGTATATAGTTTATAGAAATTTGACTCAGATTTTTCAAGAAAATATCTGTTTTATAAATCAAAAGATAACTATTTACCTCCATTGGTCTTTGGGACCAAAGTTTTTCTCCTTCACTTTCTGCCCTTTTGGAAGACACAGTAAAAATAAAATTCATTAAACATTTCTAAATAATGGGTATATAGAGATTCTATTTATGTGTGGGATCAGTGCTCTGCTATCTAATTATTTATTTTAAATTTCAATTTATATGTTTTCTCTTTCCCCTCTCAGCCCTCTGCCATGCAATTTTTCTTTTTGGTGGAACCATTCAACCTTAAATACTTTCAGTTTATATCTTCTGTTAATAGGGACATTCTCCTATATAACTCCAAGACTACTATCATACCAAAGAAATTTGACTTTGATTCAGTGCCATCTAATATATAACTCATATTCAGATTTTCTCTATTGTCCCCCAAATAAGTGGACTTTCTAATTTTCTTTGATGCAGTATCTAATACAGGTTCATGTGTTATATTTAGTTGTTCTGTTTCTTCATCTTTCTTTAATCTAGAACAGTTCCCATGCCCTCCCTTTAAAATTTGAAAAAAATCTTCCCTGACATTTTTGGAGTCTAGTCCAATTATTTTATGAAATGTTCCTGATTCTAGATTTGTCTGTTTTCTTACTGTTAATTTTAGGTTAAAAGTTTTTGGTTATCATATAGAGTCTGATTATTTTTTAAGAAGTTGAGCATTCAGTTATAGAGAATCTTAACTTGTTCTGCCTCCTTTCACCTGCTTTTCTTAGAGTCCTAACCTCTCAACTCAGGTGCAAGGAAGCAGGGATTGACTACTTTTTATGGGTATTGAAGACCTAGCTTATTGTAATAAAAAAAAAATTGGTTTTATTTTTAGTAAAAATCAACTGTCTAATTTGTGCTCTAAATATAATCTGGTTTTGAAATTTATGTTAAGAAGTAGGAATTTGGCTGGGTGTGGTGGCTCACACCTGTAATCCTAGCACGTTGGGAGGCCGAGATGGGCAGACTGCCTGAGCTCAGGACTTCAAGACCAGCCTGGGCAACATGGTGAAACCCTGTCTCTATTAAAACATAAAAAATCAGCCGAGCATGGTAGTGGGCACCTGTAATCTTAGCTATCAGGAGGCTGAGGCACAAGAATTGCTTGAACTTGGAAGGCAGAGGTTGCAGTGAGCTGAGATCCTGCCACTGCACTCCAGCTTGGGCAACAAATAAAAACTCTCAAAAAAAAAAAAAAAAAAAAAAAAAAACTAAACATTGAAATTTAGAACCAAAATGATATCTTACTGTAACCCTGATGCACAATACTAAGAAAACAAATATTTTCATTGACATATTGAACTTATAAAACCATGTATCTTCAAAAAAAAAGTTTCTCTTAGTTTTAAAAAATGTTCATGTTTAAGTAATGTCTTCAGCTCCACATTTTCAGAACCCTATTAACTCTCACTTAGCAAAATTAGCATACTGAACTCTATTTCTTTTATTTAATGATTTGATTTATATATTTTCATACTAATGAACAATGGATGCTAATGACAGTATTCTGTGAGGAGTAAGGTTTTTTTTGAGGTCAGCAGTATTTAGATTAATCAGGTTGACATTTCTTGCTGGTGGGTCATGAACTGTTGATAATAGCATTAAATGGCGATTCAGTTGTTGCAGAAGGTACGACTCATTATCCAGCTACTGTATTAAATCATTACGGAAACAACTGGCACTCCACACCCATGTGCTCTGTAGCAATGGTAGATCAAGGAAGTATATTTGTTTCTTTTGTTTACATCTTAAATTTTTTTGGAGGCTTACTTACATTCTCAAAGGATGCTACAGCATTGCCACTACTTTAGGGAACCAGGGTGATTATCTTGACTGATTTGGGGGGATGAAGGGATATATAATCCTTTGAATAACATACCAAAGTCTTCTCGTTATATTGGGAGCCTTTCTGAAACCTTGTTTTCATAATGAGGGTACCTGGGTTACAAGTAATAAAAACAAATATATTTATGGATTTTAAAATTGGGTTAAAATTCAACTTATTGTTATAATGATATGGGTGTTTTAAAAAGATTCGTATTCATCTTAACCGAGAAATGGTGTTTGGAAAGTTCACAAATGTGCTA
This sequence comes from Cacajao melanocephalus, assembly GCA_963573385.1. Lineage (NCBI taxonomy): Eukaryota > Metazoa > Chordata > Mammalia > Primates > Pitheciidae > Cacajao > Cacajao melanocephalus. The sequence goes on from CAUYLG010038444.1 coordinate 46,977, forward strand.
TAGAAGTAATTTCTTCCAAAGGGTCATTGTTATTTCCTTAAGAAAAATTTAAGCAGTAAGCTGGATTTTTTTTTAACAGTTGTTAATCTGTTACCTTTTAAGATAAATCTCAGTCATTTGGTATGCATTTAATCAGAAATTATTGCTGTCTTTGAATTTTAATATCCACTGTGTTTTCAATATGTTCCGTGTGTATGGGCAGTGAATAGATAGTCGCATGACAATTGTATTAATGTTGATTTAGTTTTTCATTGGATAGTAAAGAATTAGTGAAGTCAGTTTCTAATTATTAATAAAATATCCCAAACACCCAGCCCCAGGGTATCACACATAGGTGCTCGACCATCATTTGTAATGAATGTGTGACACTTGGGTAGAAGCAGGAGAGCTTTTTGGTATTTTGTATTTGCCAGAATATGTTTTAAGGATGTAAGTACAGGAAAAAGGAATATTTCCCTGTATAATGAAAAACAATATTAACATCTTCAAAGTAATTGGCTTATGTAGGGTAAATAGGTTCTTCAAATCTATGCTGACTCTTTAAGAGAAACAGTATAGCATTGGAAAATTATAGACCACTAGAGGTCACTGTTTAGTAATCAACTTTTAATGAACCAGAACAGTCAGGAGAGCCAGTAAATTACAGTCTGGATTTTTCTAATTATGAATTCATATTTAATCATTCAATGACAAGTTAACTGTGGAAATGGTTCTGTGTACTTTGCATATGTGGTTATGCTAATACACTATTATATTTCTCTGATGTTGGTCCTCCATCATTAGAGTAGAACATTGCCAAAGGCTTTGTTATGTAATCTTAATTACTAATTATGAGACATAATTAACATTGTTACCACCTCCACATCTTTTGTGGGCCACAAGGTTTTTGAAAATAAAGTTTTACTCTAAATAACGGTTACATTTAAGTGAACATAGGTGTAATGGTTATGATCAATTTCTTCTCCCCCATGTCTTGTCTTCCTGCTTCATTCTTGGTTTCTATTGCTCCCATCCCTGTTCTCTGTTCTCTCACTCCTTTCCCTCCTTCCTTTGGATTCCTTTTCCACTTTATTTTGTCAGCGGTTGAATGTTTCTTCTGAAGCTTTCCAGCCTTGATTCATTGAGTAGAGGAATGTGACTTTTACTGCATATGTTAAAGGAATCCTAGGGTGAGCAACTTGAGCCAAGCCAACCAGCAAAGCAAAGGAATATTGTATGCCTATAAGCAAGCACACTGCTGCTGTTGTTGCTGGGAGCAGATGGCTGTCTTCAGTCTGTTCAGCCCAGAATCCATTCAGGAAAAGGCAGATTTCCTTACTTATGTGATAAAAATTGTTTTCCTCCTTACAGGCTAGGCTAGTTGCCCAAGAGGAGGCCTCATGATCATAGGGAAAAAACAACATGTGCACATGTGTTTCCTTTTTTTGAAAACAGCCCTATACATTCTTGCTTAGAAAGCAGGCACATCACACCATTGCTCAGACTTCCTCTACTTCTTGCTGCTTTTACTATCCCTGCTACTCTGCCACTGCTATACAGTTATATCCACCTCACTATTCTGAGATTTGTTTCAGTCTGCTGAAGATATACTTCTGATAAATTGTTCAGAAGCATTATCTGGTTTCTGATATTCATGCAGTCCAGCCCAGCCTTCCTTCTGAGCCTGCCATTCAAGGCTCTCCACAGTCTGGATCCAACTTACTTTTCCATTCTTGTTTCCTGCTACTTCTTTCCACATGCCTTAAATTCTAACCAAACTGGACTATTCATTAATTCTTTAATATTTGCCTTATTTACGCAAGTCCCTGGTGCTTATTTATGCTTTTCTTCCACTAGGATTTCAATCTTCATTTTTTATCTGTCAAATTCTCAGCCCAATGTAGATGCCACCTCCTGTGATCCCTCCTTAGGTAGAGGTCACCCTCCCTGTGAAGCACCATGACAGGTAGGGTCTCACCTCACATTGCAATTACTATGTACCTGTGTTCTTAATTATATTGCAAGTACAGAGATTCTTGGCAAATAAATCAAGAATGCTAAAATTTCCAATTAAAAAAAAACCTATTTGGCAGAATATCTGGCTTTCTAATTTTATTCTGGGAAAAGTAAAATAATTTTATAATGCTAAGGTTTGTAATACTAGCAAAGATTGTGGGATATCCTTTGCTAGAACTCTTGTCTACAAAAGATAGGCCTTTGTCCAATAAGTTGAGTTCTGTCTGAACACATGCGAATAGCAGTCGGCTTGCTCTTCTTGATTACCTGCTTTGTAATATCACTGGGAATACAAATAATTCTCTATTAAATCTCCTAAATGAGAGGAAAATGTATTTTATAATTTAAAACGGCAAGTACATTTTATATGTACCTAGCTCTATTTTGAAGAAAGCAAGTTTTGTTAAAGCAATCTTTTGCTTATAACAGCTCCAGATTTCTTGTGTTTTGGTAAAAATAGAGATGTGTAAGGCACATGGATTTTGAACTTGTGGGGGCTCTTTTCAAGTATTATTTCCAGTGGCTGAGTACAGTATATAGATTTCATTCTAATTAGAGGGGGAGATGTGTATAACCACTTTTTTCTCTACTAGAGCAGCAATAATAAAGTTTTGCATGTTTGAACCTATCCATGTACTTACTTATGATAGAAGCTAACTTGTAGGGTTTTTTGTTTGTTTACAAATAAAAAATGTAAAGAGTTACCTGTTTGAAGTTTGGAGTATACTTTTCCTTGGAAAAGTATTTTCTAATATATTTAGGCTCCTATTTTCAATCTCATATATATTCAGGATATCCCTAAATTATAACGCAATTAGCATCATATTTCTGTGGGCAATGATTTCAGAGATTCCTCTTGGGATACCAGCCTCTCTTATCCTTTGAGAAAAAAAATCACCTACTATCTCTTCCTCCCTTTTTCTAAGCTGTGGGATGTAAAATTTTCTCTGGGGATTCACCTGCTTTTCCAAAATTCCAACTATCTCATCTCTAAAGAGATTTTCTAACTCTGTATTTCCATCACAGACTTCTCATTTCTGGATCTGCATTTTTATTTATTGGACCCCTTCAGTCAAACTCATTTTCATAGTCAAGCTTTTTTGTTTCATTAAAACCAGCTCTTCCTCTTGGTTCTCTATAGTATGTTGCAATTGCAGTTTTTCTAATCTTTTAGGTTTAAATTCTGAAAGTAGCACATTACATAGAAATGTAATGTAAGCCACATGTATAATTAAAAATCTTTTAGTAGTCACATTAAAAAGGTAATAACATAAGTAAGCATAATTTCAGGAATACATTTTCTTTAACCTAGTATATCAAAAACATCATTTCAACGTGTAATCAAGATAAAGATTACTGAGATACTTTACGTTTTTTCATACTAAGTCTTTGAAATGTGTGTATTTTACACTTAAAGCACATCTGAATGCGAACTAGCTATATTTTAAGTGCTCAACAGTCACATGTTGCTAGTAGCTACTCTGTTGGACAGTACACAGCCTTAGAGTCTGCCGCTGTATTTTTTTCTTAGCCAGTGACATTCTGGTTCTGCACTGTCTGTCAAAGTTCGTGAAATACATGCAAGGAAATTTACAGAATTTTTCTTGTCCCTTTTTTCCCATATTTCCTCCACTCCTGTTTTTAGAATAATCTATAAATCAGCCATTTTGCTAGAATAAGTCATAGTGTTTGCTCTTGAGGAGCTCATACTCTAGTCTAGACGATGTCTAGTCAGTGAGATGGGCATGGAGAAAGATACTGTGTTACAGTATAGATTGGTAATTGCCATAACAGATATAAACAAGTTCCGATAAGAGGATGATGTAGTTAGGGTCATTCACATTTACCAGATCTGATTGCTAGGCAGTTGCTTTCCTGAAGAAGTGATCCATGTTTACTGTGTATTACGGGGTTGGATGAGGACATTCCAAGAAGAGATAGTATTCAAAGTTGAGAATTACAAAAGGTCATGGCATATTTGAAGATTAAATGAGAGTCAATGTATCTGGAGTTTTGTTTGTTCTAAATTCAGCTACTTAGGATTTTCTGCACAAATCCCCTACTTTTTTCAGCTTTATGAATTTGCTTTTGCAGATCACTTTACGTAGAATTTCTTTCTGTGTCCCAAGTCGTTTCTTACCAGCATATCGTAATCTTAATCATCTTTTCATGGCTCATATTGATCTGATCTTTTTAGTGAAGCTGCTTCTACTCGCCTCTTCTAGTTTTATGCCCCAAAAGTGTGATATTTCTCTCCTTGGAATTTTGAACATTTTAACTTTGTATGACAATATTTTTTGTATTAAAGCTAATTTTATAGTGCAGTAATAGTCTGGATCACAAAATCAGATTCTTAATTTGAGCAAGAATTGTATCTTAATTATTTTTGAACACCCTGAAGAGCTGAGAGTAGGTTCCTTGTATACAGAAGATATTTAGTAAATACTTGATTTGTGGATAATATTTTTTTGAGATATTTAAAACAAAGGCACAAAATTGAAGTGATGTAGAAATTTCAAGTACCTAAGGTTTCTTGTAGATTAGTTTCATGGAAATTCCTCATTAACATGACTGATTGCTGTATGTAGTTGAAATTGCTTATTTTATTTGTAAAAGTAGATGCCATAAAAGCAGCATTCTGTTACAAATGTTTAGTATAATGAAGGTGCTAATGGTAAAGATGAAACCTGTTTTATTATGGGAAAACAGTTAAAAGTATCTTGGCATAAAAATACAATGGAAATCAATCTTTCCATTGACATTTAAGGACCTGTTTTGTTTCTTTGCATAGCCATCTACTGCTTCTGGCAATATGGTGGGCTAGGTATATTAAAATACCCTGCTCCTATAAAATACCCATGCTGGATAAATTACAATAAACATACTTTTAACTGTACTTTACATTTCTCAATAGAGAAGGGAGATCTTCAATAACCAAATAATTAAGTAGTAATCTGAAATAAGAATAATAAATAAATTGCTTCCAGGGCAGCCAATGCTGATTCCAGAAAACAGGGGCTTTGGGTGTTAAAATTAATGAGTAAAACAATTGTGGGGTAATGGAAACCTAGACACTATGCTCACACAAAGTGAGGAAGCCAACCTTTATACCCCAACAAAGCCAAATACTCAGAGGCCATAACTTCTGGGAGAAAGGGTGGTCTGTGGATAATAAGCCTGCTAAAAAACCTAACTAGGAAATCTGTCTGTCTATGCTGGTTATAGGTTGAGAAATAAAATATATTAGTTTCTTCTGAATCTTTATAACAATACCTCTGAACTTAACGGGCACAGAGTTCAAATTTATATTGCTCAACCAATTGGGAAGATCCCAACGAATAATTAAATTTAAGACCTCAATTAAGACCTTAATTTGGTCTAGCACTTGTCATTCATAGAAAGAATAAAAATTCTCTCTGCAGAAAATCATCCTTAATCCAGGACTCTCAGAATTCATAAATATCAAGTACAATAAATATAAGCTCACAGTTAAAAAAAAAAATTAGCAGACTCACAGGGAGACAGGACACCAGAGAAGTCAACAAGAACAAATATTTTCAATCTCTGTGAACTGTAGATACCGACATTTCCAAAACTGAATATGAAGTGACTATATATAAAACATTTAAAGAAATAAAAGACTGAAAATGAATAAGGGTCTAGAAAATGTCAGAAATGACCAAATTTAGAAAAATCAATGAAATTTAAAAATTAATAGATAAGTTAAATGGTGTATGGGAGCCGAAGACAGAGAATTAGTAAATAAGAAGAGCAATCTAAAGAAATAACCCAAATGTACTACAAAGAGTTGGAAATGGAAAATATAAAAGGTTGAGACATGGATAGAAAGCTAGAAAGAAAAAGTTATACATGCATCTAATTGGAGTTCCAGATGGAATTGGGAGAGAGTGGTCAACATGATGATATCTGAGAATTTTCAGCATTGACATAAACCCACAGAAACAGGAGGCACAATGTATACCACATAGGAGTTTAAATATTTTTAACAAAGAAATTTTACTAAGTACATGATAGTAAAACTATAAAGTACCAAATATAAACCTTTAAAGAGCTAAGGAAAAAAAGACACATTACCTATAAAAGAACACTACCGACTGATACCGTACTTTCTCCCCTCCCCAGCATTATTGAGATATAATTTGAATACAGTAAAATTTACCTGTTTTCAGTGTGAAGGACTGATGAATTTGGACAACTATATATAGTCGTGTAACCGTCCTCACATTTAAGGAAGAGGGGAGTTTCTATTACTCCAGAAACTCCACTCATGCTTTTTTTGTAGTCACTTCCTTCCTCAGCCCTAGGTAAACACTGATTTGCTTTCTTATACTATAGTTTTGCCTTTTCTAGAATACCATGTAAATATCATGTACATATGCATGTAGAATTCATACAATATGTAGTCTTTTGTGTTAATAGCAGACTTCTTAAGAATAATCAAAGCCAGAAAACAGTACAACAATATCGTCAAAATACAGGTAACTGTCACCTAAGAATTTGCATGCAACAGAATCAAGGTTCCAGTTGTGGTTAAGATGAAGTAAATAGGGAGAGAGATCCAAGATGGCCAATTAACAGCAGCTCAGGATTGTAGCTCCCAGTGAAAGCGCAGAGAGCGAGTGGATGCCGCACTTTCAGATGAATTTTTGTTGCCCACAGACTGGGAGATTCCCGGCGGAGGAGCCACATGGGTCGCCAGCGCGACTTTTTTGGCCGGCGCTGCTGTTTTGCCGGCGCCCCGGCATGGCGCTTCTCAGCACGGAGTTTACGGGACGGGGTGCCCTTTGAGTCCGGCTCGGTTGGTCTCAGCCCCACAAGGAGAACAGCAATTGGAAGCGCTAAGGACTGAGAGTTTCACAGTAAGCACAGCTGAACCGGGAAGGTCCAGCTGTGCGGGGAAGGGGCGTCCGCCAAAGGAAAACTAAGAAACAGAAAAAACTTCATCACCAGGCGGAGAGATCCAAGATGGCCGATTAACAACAGCTCAGGATTTTAGC